>JAHDVE020008484.1:0-92137 GCA_022606495.2 Halesus radiatus | reverse complement strand
CACATGCAACTATTCATAACCAATTGCAGCTCACAATAAATGAAAACCTAGTATATAGTATTGTTCTAACTTTTCCCATTTCAGACTCGGCCGGCTAGCCGAAAACGACCATGCGCCCTATCCATTTAAAACACCCCGAGGTTCGTTTTCGCGAACCACGTATTTCACTTTTTTCCCCACGGTTTTTTTTTTCCTATAGTATTGTTCTAACTTTTCCCAATTTCAGACTTGGCTGGCTAGCCGAAAACGACCATGCGCCCTATCCATTTAAAACACCCCGAGGTTCGTTTTCGCGAACCACGAATTTCACTTTTTCCCCCACGGTTTTTTTTCCCGCTGTCTCGCGAAAGTAGACCGAACCGCCTGTAGAGTTTAGAACACCGGAAGGGTCAATTTTCCGGTCCAACTACTGAAAGTGAATGTCGCATATGATGTTGTGATGTCGTATATGATGTTGAAAATGTGGGGTAAAAATCTGGGGAAAAATGTGATCTAAGAAAAATCTCTAGAAACTACTGAAAAATTTGTATCGAAGATATTGAACGATTACGGGTTCCATCTGTCGGCGAGAACTAGAAGTCACGTCAATTAAGTGAGGAAAAATTCAAATCCAATCGAGTCGGTTCTATTTTCAACCGCAATCTTCGTACCCGCCTGGTGGCGCTGCTCGATCTTCATTCGAGTTTCCAGCGATCTTTCTCACCCTACGTGTTGCCGTGAAAGAAAAATAATTGCCCACGAGAATATTTAAACAGTACGTACAAAAACAGAAACCGGATCTCTCGGCGGAAAATTTTCTTCCACTATTGCCGTCGGCCACGAAAATACTTAATCTTTCATTACTGTGAGTCGAAGAGGTTAAATAAATGGATAATCGCTTTTAAAAACCACGTAGGAAGTTTTGAAAATCGAGACATCTACAGCGACCCGTGGAAAAACTACCACAATAATCGTTCAAACTTATGACAGTTGGGAAATATAAAAAAAGCGCCATTTCGTTCCTTCCCGCCCGCTGTCATATTGCATAATTTTTCTTAGAGAATGTTCCATAGATTGTATGCAAATACAAAAGTACCTACGCGAGAATGTTATCTAATAAAGCATTCGAATTTGAATGAATTTATTCGAAAAAAATTACTGGGTAGGTACTGAAAACTTTTCAAAAAGACTAAGGGTACCTACATATAACGATATTATGAATTGATTCTTTTCAACGTACGAGAAATAGGTTGCAGAAACTGAAATCGCTGTTTAATAAATATTTATTTTAAATAGCGCCATTTTTTTTAAACGGACAAAATACACAGAATCTGAAGAGCATGTAGATCTGTTTCGAGATTGACATAATATATTTATTTTTTTGTGGCTTCTAAATGGGTAATAACTTGCGTATAAAATTATGAATTAATGGATTTTTCACAGGAGCACAGAAAATCAAAGAGTCGGATATTTTATAAATAATTCATTTTGATATTCTTTTTCTTTCGTAATATATCTGATATTGGTATCAAAAAACGCGTATTGACGTAGCGAATCCGGGCATCTCGGTGAAAATATGATCAGTTAAATCTTGGCTCTCTTTTGCGAGAAAAGGCTAATACTGAAAGCTTTTTTCTGTTTCTTTCCTATAAATACTCAATAAGAATACCGGTACAGTAGGGATAGGGTAGATGTAAGGGAGATGTAGGGTAGGGATAGGGGTAGAGGTAGAAGTAGGAGTAGGGGTAGGGGTACGGGTCGCCGATATGGGTATCAAACTGAGCGTCTCCACCTACGCAAGCCGATTTGTGCGAAGAAAAATTTGGCAGCAAATTCCTAGGCCCCATTTCTCGAATAATTCTAATATTGAAAAAAAAAAATCTTCTTCTTTTCTTTACATACTTAATCGTGGTAGTCGTAGGGTAGGAGTTGGGTAAATGTAGCGTAGATGTAGGGTAGATGTAGAGTAGATGTAGGGTAGGAGTTGGGTAGATGAAGGGACAATTTTTTCTCTGATTTTTTTTAAAATTTATATAGCGCTGTTTTTTACTTTCGCCTTGAACTTAGCAGTTGGCTCCGAGGCCCGATTTTGCAAGATGTGGCTCATATTCTTAAGGAAAAATATTACGCAAAACACATTTATTAAAATAAATTCACTAGGGGTGGGGTAGGGGTCGGGGAAGGAATAGGGGTAAGAGCAGGGGTAGGGGTAGGGGTAGGGGTAGGTTTAGCCGATATGGGTATTAAACTGAGCGTCTCCACCTACGCAACGAGATTTGGGCAATTAAAAATTTGGCAACAAATTCCTAGGCCCCATTTGTCGAGATAAAGCTAACATTGAAAGTTTTTTTCTTTTCATTTTCTTTAAATACTTAATAGTGGTAGTCGTAGGGTAGGAGTTGGGTAGATGTAGGGTAGGAGTTGGGTAGATGTAGGGTAGGAGTCGGGTAGATGTAGGGTAGGAGTTGGGTAGATGTAGGGTAGGAGCTGGGTAGATGTAGGGTAGGAGTTGTGTAGATGTAGGGTAGGAGTTGGAGTAGGAGTTGGAGTAGGAGTTGGAGTAGGAGTTGGAGTAGGAGTTGGAGTAGGAGTTGGAGTAGGAGTTGGAGTAGGAGTAGGAGTTGGAGTAGGAGTTGGAGTAGGAGTTGGAGTAGAAGTTGGAGTAGGAGTTGGAGTAGAAGTTGGAGTAGGAGTTGGAGTAGGAGTTGGAGTAGGAGTTGGAGTAGGAGTTGGAGTAGGAGTTGGAGTAGGAGTTGGAGTAGGAGTAGGAGTTGGAGTAGGAGTTGGAGTAGGAGTTGGAGTAGGAGTTGGAGTTGGAGTAGGAGTTGGAGTAGGAGTTGGAGTAGGAGTTGGAGTAGGAGTTGGAGTAGGAGCTGGAGTAGGAGTTGGCGTAGGAGTTGGAGTAGGAGTTGGAGTAAGAGTTGGAGTAGGAGTTGGAGTAGGAGTTGGAGTAGGAGTTGGAGTAGGAGTTGGAGTAGGAGTTGGAGTAGGAGTTGGAGTAGGAGTTGGAGTAGGAGTTGAAGTAGGAGTTGAGTAGGAGTTGGAGTAGGAGTTGGAGTAGGAGTTGGAGTAGGAGTTGGAGTAGGAGTTGGAGTAGGAGTTGGAGTAGGAGTTGAAGTAGGAGTTGGAGTAGGAGTTGGAGTAGGAGTTGGAGTAGGAGTTGGAGTAGGAGTTGGAGTAGGAGTTGAAGTAGGAGGTGGAGTAGGAGTTGGAGTAGGAGTTGGAGTAGGAGTTGGAGTAGGAGTAGGAGTTGGAGTAGGAGTTGGAGTAGGAGTTGGAGTAGGAGTTGGAGTAGGGGTAGGAGGTTGAGTATAAATATTTTTCCAAATATTCGTTCTAAAAATTATTTCCAACACACACACTTCTTGCTTCATCCACATTACAACACACATGCACAACTATTCATAACCAATTGCAGCTCTGCAATAGGCAAAACCTAGTATATATAGTATTGCTCTATGGGGGTAAATTTTCAGACTTGGCTGGTTTGCCGAAAACGACCATGCGCCCTATCCACTCGAAACACCTCAAGGTTCGTTTTCGCGAGACACGAAATTCACTATTTTCCCCACGGTCCTGTCTCGCGAAAGTAGACCGAACCGCCCGAGGAGTTTAGAACACCGCGAGGGTCAATTTGCCCGGACAACTACTTAAAATGAATGTCGCATATGACGTTGTGATGTCGTATATGATGTTGAAAATGTGGGGTAAAAATCTGGGGAAAAATGTGATCTATAGTCCGGAAACTACAGAAAATTTTGTATCGACGATACGGAACGATTTCCATCTGTCGGCAAGAAATAGAACTAACGTTAATTCAGTAAGAAAAAAATCAAATCCGTTCGAGTTCGGCGTTGGTTCTATTCTCAACCGGAAGATTCGATCGATTTGTTCGCGATATTTGGCGCCGTTTTCAATAATCATTAGAGTTTCGCACCCGCCATTTTAGCGAGGGAGGGTCGCTCAAAAAGTTCGCTAGAAATATAATCAATTAATTTTCTGTTTTATTATAAAAAATTTAATTTTCCGTTTTTTTATCAGAAAATCAGTCGGGAGGTCGGAACGAACGTTCGCTTCGCCGAGTCACGTTTCCAAAATAAAGATGTAATGAATTTTATCGATTTCTCCTTACGTTTATGGTTATAAAAATATAATTATTACGAAAAGAGCGCTGGCGTTCGTGAATTCGAAATGCGGATGCTCGACCGATGACATTTCAAAAAAAAAAAATTTAAAACAGACGGTTTTTAATTTTGATATTAAAATTTACGTATTTTTTCCGTGTTTTTTTTTATTCAAAATTAGTACTAACTATTTGAGTGACCTCATCATTTAAAGACAGTGTAGCAACTGAAAAGAACACATTTTCCCGATGAATTTATTCGAAAATAATTACTGGGTAGGTACTGAAAACTTTCCGACAAATACTAAGGTACCTACATATATCGATATTATGAATTAATTCTTTTCAACGTACGAGAAATAGGTTGTAGAAACTGAAATCGCTGTTTAATAAATATTTATTTTGAATAGCGCCATTTTTTTTAAATGGACAAAATACACAGAATCCGAAAAGCGTGTAGATCTGTTTCGAGATTGACATAATATATTTATTTTTTTGTTGTTTCTAAATGGGTAATAACTTGCGTATAAAATTATAAATTAATGGATTTCTCCCAGGAGCACAGAAAATAAAACAGCTGTATATTTTCATAAATAATTCATTTTGATATACTATTTCTTTTGTAATATATCTGATATTGGTATCAAAATACGCGTATTGACGTAGCGGATCCGGGCATCTCGGTGAAAATTTGAGCATTCAATTCTTGGCGCTCTTTTGCGAGAAAAGGCTAATATTGAAAGCATTTTTTTGTTTCTTTTCTATAAATACTCAATACGGGTAGTGGTAGAGTAGGTATAGGGTAGAAAGAAGGTAGATATAGTGTAGGGATAGGGGTAGGGGTAGATGTAGGAGTAGGGGAAGGGGTAGAAGTAGCCGATATGGGTATCAAACTGAGCGTCGCCACCTACGCAACCTGATTTGGGCAATTAAAAATTTGGCAACAAACTCCTAGGCCCCATTTCTCGAATAAAGGTAACATTGAAACTTTTTTTCTTCTTCTTTTCTTTACATACTTAATCGTGGTATTCGTAGAGTAGGAGTTGGGTAGATGTAGGGTAGGAGTTGGGTAGATGTAGGGAAAAATTTTTCTCTGATTTTTTTTAAAATTTATATAGCGCTGTTTTTTTACTTTCCCCTTGAACTTAGCAGTTAGCTCCAATGCCCCATTTTGCAAGATGTGGCTCATATTTTAAGGGAAAATATTACGCATACACATTTATTAAAATAAAATCACTAGGGGTGGGGTAGGGGTCGGGGAAGGAATAGGGGTAAGAGCAGGGGTAGGGGTAGGGGTAGGGGTAGGTTTATCCGATATGGGTATCAAACTGAGCGTCTCCACCTACGCAACGAGATTTGGGCAATTAAAAATTTGGCAACAAATTCCTAGGCCCCATTTGTCGAGATAAAGCTAACATTGAAAGTTTTTTTCTTTTCATTTTCTTTAAATACTTAATAGTGGTAGTCGTAGGGTAGGAGTTGGGTAGATGTAGGGTAGGAGTTGGGTAGATGTAGGGTAGGAGTTGGGTAGATGTAGGGTAGGAGTTGGGTAGATGTAGGGTAGGAGTTGGAGTAGGAGTTGGAGTAGGAGTTGGAGTAGGAGTTTAAGTAGGAGTTGGAGTAGGAGTTGGAGTAGGAGTTGGAGTAGGAGTTGGAGTTGGAGTAGGAGTTGGAGTAGGAGTTGGAGTAGGAGTTGGAGTAGGAGTTGGAGTAGGAGTTGGAGTAGGAGTTGGAGTAGGAGTTGGAGTAGGAGTTGGAGTAGGAGTTGGAGTAGGAGTTGGAGTAGGAGTTGGAGTAGTTTAGTTGGAGTAGGAGTTGGAGTAGGAGTTGGAGTAGGAGTTGGAGTAGGAGTTGGAGTAGGAGTTGGAGTAGGAGTTGGAGTAGGAGTTGGAGTAGGGGTTGGAGTAGGAGTTGGAATAGGAGTTGGAGTAGGAGTTGGAGTAGGAGTTGGAGTAGGAGTTGGAGTAGGAGTTGGAGTAGGGGTAGGACGGTGAGTATAAATATTTTTCCAAATATTCGTTTTAAAAATTATTTTCAATACACACACTCCTTGCTTCATCCACATTTAAACACACATACACAACTATTCATAACCAATTGCAGCTCTGCAATAGGCAAAACCTAGTATATATAGTATTGTTCTATGGGGGTAAATTTTCAGACTTGGCTGGATCGCCGAAAACGACCATGCGCCCTATCCATTTAAAACACCTCGAGGTTCGTTTTCGCGAGACACGAAATTCACTGTTTTCCCCACGGTTTTTTTTTTCCTGTCTCGCGAAAGTAGACCGAACCGCCCGCAGACTTTAGAACACCGCGAGGGTCAATTTGCCCGGACAACTACTGAAAATGAATGTCGCATATGACGTTGTGATGTCGTATATGATGTTGAAAATGTGGGGTAAAAATCTGGGGGAAAATGTGATCTATAGTCCGGAAACTACTGAAAATTTTGTATCGACGATACGGAACGATTTCCATCTGTCGGCAAGAAATAGAACTAACGTTAATTCAGTAAGAAAAAATCAAATCCGTTCGAGTTCGGCGTTGGTTCTATTCTCAACCGCAAGATTCGTTCGATTTGTTCGCGATATTTGGCGCCGTTTTCAATAATCATTAGAGTTTCGCACCCGCCATTTCAGTGAGGGAGGGTCGCTCAAAAAGTTCGCTAGAAAAATAATCAATTAATTTTCTGTTTTATTATTAAAAATTTAATTTTCCGTTTTTTTATCAGAAAATCAGTCGGGAGGTCGGAACGAACGTTCGCTTCGCCGAGTCACGTTTCTAAAATAAAGATGCAATGAATTTTATCGATTTCTCATTACGTTTATGGTTATAAAAATATAATTATTACGAAAAGAGCGCTGGCGTTCGTGAATTCGAAATGCGGATGCTCGACCGATAACATTTCAAAAAAAAAATTTTAAAAACAGACGGTTTTTAATTTTGATATTAAAATATACGTATTTTTTCCGTGTTTTTTTTTCATTCAAAATTAGTACTAACTATTTGAGTGACCCTCATCATTTAAAGACAGTGTAGCAACTGAAAAGAACACATTTTCCCGATGAATTTATTCGAAAATAATTACTGGGTAGGTACTGAAAACTTTCCGACAAATAATAAGGTACCTACATATATCGATATTATGAATTGATTCTTTTAAACGTACGAGAAATAGGTTGCAGAAACTGAAATCGCTGTTTAATAAATATTTATTTTGAATAGCGCCATTTTTTTAAATGGACAAAATACATAGAATCCGAAGAGCATGTAGATCTGTTTCGAGATTGACATAATATATTTTTTTTTTTTGTTGCTTCTAAATGGGTAATAACTTGCGTATAAAATTATAAATTAATGGATTTCTCCCAGGAGCACAGAAAATCAAACAGCTGTATATTTTATAAATAATTCATTTTGATATTCTATTTCTTTTGTAATATATCTGATATTGGTATCAAAATACGCGTATTGACGTAGCGGATCCGGGCATTTCGGTGAAAATTTGAGCATTCAATTCTTGGCGCTCTTTTGCGAGAAAAGGCTAATATTGAAAGCATTTTTTTGTTTCTTTTCTATAAATACTCAATACGGGTAGTGGTAGAGTAGGTATAGGGTAGAAGTAAGGTAGATATAGTGTAGGAATAGGGGTAGGGGTAGATGTAGGAGTAGGGGAAGGGGTAGAAGTAGCCGATATGGGTATCAAACTGAGCGTCGCCACCTACGCAACCTGATTTGGGCAATTAAAAATTTTGCAACAAACTCCTAGGCCCCATTTCTCGAATAAAGGTAACATTGAAAGTATTTTTCTTCTTCTTTTCTTTACACACTTAATCGTGGTAGTCGTAGAGTAGGAGTTGGGTAGATGTAGGGTAGATGTAGGGTAGGAGTTGGGTAGTCGTAGGGTAGGAGTTGGATAGATGTAGGGACAATTTTTTCTCTGATTTTTTTAAAAATTTATATAGCGCTGTTTTTTTACTTTCCCTTGAACTTAGCAGTTAGCTCCAAAGCCCCATTTTGCAAGATGTGGCTCATATTTTTAAGGGAAAATATTACGCAAAACACATTTATTAAAATAAAATCACTAGGGGTGGGGTGGGGGTCGGGGAAGGAATAGGGGTAAGACCAGGGGTAGGGATAGGGGTAGGGGTAGGTTTAGCCGATATGGGTATCAAACTGAGCGTCTCCACCTACGCAACGAGATTTGGGCAATTAAAAATTTGGCATCAAATTCTTAGGCCCCATTTGTCGAAATAAAGCTAACATGGAAAGTTTTTTTCTTTTCATTTTCTTTAAATACTTAATAGTGGTAGTCGTAGGGTAGGAGTTGGGTAGATGTAGGGTAGGAGTTGGGAAGATGTAGGGTAGGAGTTGAGTAGATGTAGGGTAGGAGTTGGGTAGATGTTGGAGTAGGAGTTGGAGTAGGAGTTGGAGTAGGAGTTGGAGTAGGAGTTGGAGTAGGAGTTGGAGTAGGAGTTGGAGTAGGAGTTGGAGCAGGAGTTGGAGTAGGAGTTGAAGTAGGAGTTGGAGTAGGAGTTGGAGTAGGAGTTGGAGTAGGAGTTGGAGTAGGAGTTGGAGTTGGAGTAGGAGTTGGAGTAGGAGTTGGAGTAGGAGTTGGAGTAGGAGTTGGAGTAGGAGCTGGAGTAGGAGTTGGCGTAGGAGTTGGAGTAGGAGTTGGAGTAGGAGTTGGAGTAGGAGTTGGAGTAGGAGTTGGAGTAGGAGTTGGAGTAGGAGTTGGAGTAGGAGTTGGAGTAGGAGTTGGAGTAGGAGTTGAAGTAGGAGTTGAGTAGGAGTTGGAGTAGGAGTTGGAGTAGGAGTTGGAGTAGGAGTTGGAGTAGGAGTTGGAGTAGGAGTTGGAGTAGGAGTTGGAGTAGGAGTTAAAGTAGGAGTTGGAGTAGGGGTAGGAGGGTGAGTATAAATATTTTTCTCAATATTCGTTTTAAAAATTATTTTCAACACACACACTCCTTGCTTCATTCACATTTAAACACACATACACAACTATTCATAACCAATTGCAGCTCTGCAATGGGCAAAACCTAGTATATATTAATGTTCTATTCGTCACTTTTTTCAGACTTCGCCAGCCAGTCAAAAATCGACCCAAGCGCCTTATCCACGCGAAACACCTTAAGGTTCGTTTTCGCTCAAATTTTGAGGTGTCATTTTTTGTATGGGAAAATATGGCACCCGTAGTCTCGCGAAAGTCGACTGTACTCCCGTAGAGTTTAGAACACCGCAAGGGTCGCATTGGCTGGCCAAGTCTGAAAAGATTACTCCATCGAGTCAGCCGCGCGTCACGTAAAAATATGGGGAAAAATATTAAATATCTGGAAAAATTTGAAAAACATGTCTCTTCACGGGAAAGCGTAATCCATAAAAAATACTCGCGGGGAAAGATAAATAATTGGACAATATTTACTAAAACAGATTTCGGAAGGTTAATAATCGGTCAGTACGGCCGCATTTCTTGAAAAAAACCCCAGGATAATCCATCAAACTTTTGACATTTCCAAAATCGTCATGAAACGACATATTATTGATTAAAAGGAAAAATAAATTTTTTTACTAGCGACCCTAGCGGTCGGCACTAGAACTACAGTGAAATCCGTAAGGAAAAATTAAAAAAACTAATCGAATTTGGCGCTAATTCAAATTTCATCGCAAAGAAATTCTCCCCGTAATATACCGACAGTTTCCCTTGAAAACGTTCCATATTAAGTGATCACGAAAAACAGACACCGACCAAAAAACGTAGACACAAAATATTAATTAATTTTTGTAATATAATTAAATGTTTTTTTTCGAATAAGTTTTTTTTCCGAAAATCGAAAAGGTCCGTCTCGGCGAACGTTGGGGTAGAAAAAATATATTTTTCAAATAAAGATATGTCGATTTTTTTTTCAGTTTTTCATTTATTAATTACGAATAGACTGTCGGCGTTTGCGAATTCAAAAAGTACACCCTCCAACAATGTCATTACCAAAAACAGAAAATCAAAAAAGTCACGTTTTATTTTTATGTTTTTGTTAAATTTTATTAATTTATTTGAAATGAATACGTTAATTTGTTCGATAGTGTACATATTTAAAAAGAAAATGGCGGACAAGATGGCGGCACTTACGATGTTGCCACTGAGAAGAAAACATTTACCCCATCGAATTTATTCGAAAATAGTTACTGGGTAGGTACTGAGCAGTTTTGGCTAAATAATTAAGTACTACCGATACGATATCATGACTTGATTCTTTTACATATGAAATACATTAGAGGAACTAAAATCGTTGGTTTTTTGATAAATATTTATTTTAAATAGCGCCATTTTTTTTAAACGGACCAAATAGACAGAATCCGAAGAGCTGTTTCGAGATTGACATAATATATTTATTTTTTTGTTGCTTCTAAATGGACAATAACTTGCATATAAAATTACAGATTCAGGGATTTTTGCCAGGAGCACAGAAAATCTAAGAGTGAGATATTTTTATAAATAATTCATTTTGATATTCTTTTTCTTTCGTAATATATCTGATATTGGTATCAAAATACGCGTATTGACGTAGCGGATCCGGGCATCTCGGTGAAAATATGAACAGTTAAATCTTGGCTCTCTTTTGAGAGAAAAGGCTAATACTGAAAGCTTTTTTCTGTTTCTTTCCTATAAATACTCAATAAGAATAGCGGTACAGTAGGGATAGGGTAGATTTAAGGGGGATGTAGGGTAGGGATAGGGGTAGAGGTAGAAGTAGGAGTAAGGGTAGGGGTACGGGTCGCCGATATGGGTATCAAACTGAGCGTCTCCACCTACGCAACGAGATTTGGGCAATTAAAAATTGGCAACAAATTCCTAGGCCCCATTTGTCGAGATAAAGCTAACATTGAAAGTTTTTTTCTTTTCATTTTCTTTAAATATTTAATAGTGGTAGTCGTAGGGTAGGGGTTGGGTAGATGTAGGGTAGGAGTTGGGTAGATGTAGGGTAGGAGTTGGGTAGGAGTTGGAGTAGGAGTTGGAGTAGAAGTTGGAGTAGGAGTTGGAGTTGGAGTAGGAGTTGGAGTAGGAGTTGGAGTAGGAGTTGGAGTAGGAGTTGGAGTAGGAGTTGGAGTAGGAGTTGGAGTAGGAGTTGGAGTAGGAGTTGGAGTAGGAGTTGGAGTAGGAGTTGTAGTAGGAGTTGGAGTAGGAGTTGGAGTAGGAGTTGGAGTAGGAGTTGGAGTTGAGCTGGAGTAGGAGTTGGAGTAGGAGTTGGAGTAGGAGTTGGAGTAGGAGTTGGAGTAGGGGTAGGAGGTTGAGCATAAATATTTTTCCAAATATTCGTTTTAAAAATTATTTCCAACACACACACTTCTTGCTTCGTCCACATTACAACACATATTCTAAATACACAAACCAATTGCAGCACTGCAATAGGCAAAACCTAGTATATATATTAATGCTCTAATCGTCACTTTTTTCAGACTTCGCCAGCCAGTCAAAAATCGACCCAAACGCCCTATCCACGCGAAACACCTTAAGGGTCGTTTTCGCTCAAATTTTGACCTGTCATTTTTTGTATGGGAAAATAAAGCACCTGCAGTCTCGCGAAAGTCGACTGTACTCCCGTAGAGTTTAGAACACCGCAAGGGTCGCATTGGCTGGCCAAGTCTGAAAAGATTTTTCTATCGAGTCAGCCGCGCGTCACGTAAAAATATGGGGAAAAAAATTAAATATCTGAAAAAATTTGAAAAACATGTCTCTTCACGGGAAAGCGTAATCCATAAAAAATACTCGCGGGGAAGGATAAATAATTGGACAACATTTACTAAAACAGATTTCGGAAGGTCAGTTTGGCCGCATTTCTTTAAAAAAACCCCAGGATAATCCATCAAACTTTTGACATTTCCAAAATCGTCATGAAACGCGATATTATTGATTAAAAAGAAGAAAAAAAAAAATTTACTAGCGATCCTAGCGGTCGGAACTAGAACTACAGTGAAATCCGTAAGGAAAAATTAAAAAAATTAATCAAATTTGGCGCTAATTCAAATTTCATCGCAAAGAAATTCTCCCCGTAATATACCGACAGTTTCCTTTGAAAACGTTCCATATTAAGTGATCACGAAAAACAGACACCGACCAAAAAACGTAGACACAAAAT
This sequence comes from Halesus radiatus, assembly GCA_022606495.2. Classification (NCBI taxonomy): domain Eukaryota; kingdom Metazoa; phylum Arthropoda; class Insecta; order Trichoptera; family Limnephilidae; genus Halesus; species Halesus radiatus. Next base: position 79,900 of record JAHDVE020008484.1, on the reverse strand, counting down.
ATTAATTAATTTTTGTAATATAATTAAATGTTTTTTTTCGAATAAGTTTTTTTCCGAAAATCGAAAAGGTCCGTCTCGGCGAACGTTGGCGTAGAAAAAATATATTTTTCAAATAAAGATTTGTTGATTTTTTTTCAGTTTTTCGCTTATTAATTACGAATAGGCTGTCGGCGTTTGCGAATTCAAAAAGTACACCCTCCAACAATGTCATTACCAAAAAAATAAAATCAAAAAAGTCACGTTTTATTTTTATGTTTTTGTTAAATTTTATTAATTTATTTGAAATGAATACGTTAATTTGTTCGAGAGTGTACATATTTAAAAAGAAAATGGCGGACAAGATGGCGGCACTTACGATGTTGCCACAGAGAAGAAAACATTTACCCCATCGAATTTATTCGAAAATAGTTACTAGGTAGGTACTGAGCACTTTTGGCTAAATAATTAAGTACTACCGATACGATATCATGACTTGATTCTTTTACATACGAAATACATTAGAGGCACTAAAATCGCTGTTTTTTTGATAAATATTTATTTTAAATAGCGCCATTTTTTTTAAACGGACCAAATAGACAGTATCCGAAGAGCGTGGAGACCTGTTTCGAGATTGACATAATTTATTTATTTTTTTGTTGCTTCTAAATGGGTAATAACTTGCGTATAAAATTATGAATTAATGGATTTTTCCCAGGAGCACAGAAAATCAAAGAGTAGGATATTTTATAAATAATTCATTTATATTCTTTTTTGATATTCTTTTTCTTTTGTAATATATCTGATATTGGTATCAAAATACGCGTATTGACGTAGCGGATGCGGGCATCTCGGTGAAAATATGAACAGTTAAATCTTGGCTCTCTTTTGCGAGAAAAGGCTAATACGGAAAGCTTTTTTCTGTTTCTTTCCTATAAATACTCAATAAGAATAGCGGTACAGTAGGGATAGGGTAGATTTAAGGGGGATGTAGGGTAGGGATAGGGGTAGAGGTAGAAGTAGGAGTAAGGGTAGGGGTACGGGTCGCCGATATGGGTATCAAATTGAGCGTCTCCACCTATGCAACGAGATTTGGGCAATTAAAAAATTGGCAACAAATTCCTAGGCCCCATTTGTCGAGATAAAGCTAACATTGAAAGTTTTTTTCTTTTCATTTTCTTTAAATATTTAATAGTGGTAGTCATAGGGTAGGGGTTGGGTAGATGTAGGGTAGGAGTTGGGTAGATGTAGGGTAGGAGTTGGGTAGATGTAGGGTAGGAGTTGGGTAGATGTAGGGTAGGAGTTGGGTAGGAGTTGGAGTAGGAGTTGGAGTAGAAGTTGGAGTAGGAGTTGGAGTTGGAGTAGGAGTTGGAGTAGGAGTTGGAGTAGGAGTTGGAGTAGGAGTTGGAGTAGGAGTTGGAGTAGGAGTTGGAGTAGGGGTTGGAGTAGGGGTAGGAGGTTGAGTATAAATATTTTTCCAAATATTCGTTTTAAAAATTATTTCCAACACACACACTTCTTGCTTCATCCACATTACAACACATATTCTAAATACACAAACCAATTGCAGCACTGCAATAGGCAAAACCTAGTTAACTTTTAAATGGCCAACAATTTATAAAGTCCACAATGTATCTATATATATATAAACAATATAATCATAACAAAAAAGATAAAACCTCATCATCGTATTTGCGACGACCACGCCAAGGTATTATAGCGTGTCGTCTCCAATAATATTGGGGTTTGTGTGGTTATGAATCAAACTGGTTGATAGGTTGGTGTAATTATCAACAATTCTTAAGGCATCAAGCTGAGGTATGAAGAAGGAAGAGACAACTAGTCATAAGACATGTTGTCTCTTTTACACTTAATTGTCCCTTTTATATTCTTGGACATACGTTCACAATAGTGTAGTAATATCATTCTTCATAACACGGGATGGAAATGAAGACGATGATAGTTGTTACCTCAAAAAGACAAACCAGAAGCTTTGCAAATTTCAATATCTACCTAAAATTACAATTTTTATCATCATTTGAGATCTTTATTTGTGTTTATGTGAATCCAGCACAAGAATATGAATTTAAGGAACTATGACATTATTGGAAAGTCCCTGGGTTTCAGATCTGCTCACTTAACACGGCTAATGCTATTCCGAGCAACGTTTAGATTATCTGAATGGTTGTCTTCGACCAGGGCGATACTGAGACTATATTATAGCTTAGCATTTAATTGTACATATTTATTACTTTGGTACTACAAATGTCCTTACTATGGCAATACGAAAGTTTTTAAATGATTTCTTCACATTTTTTGTTCAATAGTTCATTTTAAAGAAACAAGACAAAACATCATAAATAATTTTTTTGCATTTTAATTTATTTCATATTTTGATCTCACTTCTATTTTATTTTTTATTTATCGAACATTTAATACTATTATTATTATGATACATAAAATTTCCGAAATAAAAAAAGCCTTTCCACCTAATTACCTTCCCTGAAAAGTATCAAATAATGTAAAAATTTTAAATATTGAATTTTCTTAGAATACGTTGTAGAATTATTTTCATAAAGTATCAGTAATTTCTGAACACCGTTTGGTTTAAGTAAAAAAATAATCACTTGTCTACATTGTGCTTTTTAAATTTACATTAATCTATGATCCATCTTGGTGTTGCAATTAAAAACCTTTCAACGATCGCAGTGTCCTCACTCTTGTCTACTATTAAATGTCAGACTGTATCACCCCAATATTTTCTTTCTGTTTTCCTTACACTACTTTTACATGTTTTAGTCATTTAAGCTGATTTTTAATTGTTAATCAATAGTCAGTGATCAATCAATTACTTGTAGTACAAGTTTGAATAAACTACAATAGACCTCTATAATTCTGTGATTTCCGCGTGAAGTTTTTGTAAACTATCATTTTTTTAAATGTAAAAATGGGTAATAATTTATCAAAAAAAATCACAAAAACTGTGGTTAATAATTAGGTACGTATTCACTAGATAAGGTAGATATGAGTGGACTAGTATGTTTATCTAATATTTTATGTAATTTGTGTATATTAACTGCATTCTTATCACGTAAGTGTGAGCTTGTGTAAAAACCCAGTATAAATAAATACATGTTATATTTATTATATCTACTTTGTTAGCAAAGTGCCAAATTCATTCTCTGAACTAACTGACCAATCGTTCCCCGAAAGGGCAAGCAAAGAGGACAGACCGCCAAACAACACACTCTGTCTTGGTTGGCTAGATGGCTGACAGGCACACTCTCCTTGATTCATTCACATTCACGCATGATGTCTTGTACGTACTTATCTGACACTTAAAATGACTCGAATCAACTATTTAATTTATTCACTCGGTCGTGACTGCCATGTTTTCCTCGAGTGTGCGTTCTCGACTTTTTCTACCATTTTTCCTATTCTATACCAGCGCTTTTAAGGCGATGCAATGGGAAGTAATGTAAAATCGTGTGTTTTCGGTTTGAGAATTTGTTGGCCTAGAAGTATCATAGATAATTGAATTAAATACTGCAAGTAGATCACACCTTGGTCCTTCATTTAACCGTCCTTTTTTTTGGTATGTCTTTTTATAAGCTTAGAAAAAAATAAAGTATGAGACATTAAAAATATGTTTAAAGCGCAAAATCTCCTACTTATGAACTCTTTTTCCAATATTTTCGTATTGTTCGTTGTGATAAATTAAGTTTTTTAGAATATGACCGTAAAACATTTTAATAATTATGTCTGAGCTTTACAGAATAGAATAAAACACGCATTTTGGTGATGTTTTTTTTGCCGAAATCGAAACATGCGACCGATGTACAGCGGGATTTTCAACCTTGTCGCCACCTGCATAAGGAGCGCGTGATTTCGTAAAAATTTTAGCCGGTGGATGGCCTTAAGGTGTTTTTTCACAAAAATAACGCTATACAAATCATCCAATTATTATTATTACTTATAATGCTAGTACACAGATTTTCCGATAAAAAAAATCTGTATAATTTAAAATACGTAGTCATAACGCGCAATATTAAAAAGGTTCTATGTTATTTTTCTACAAAATGTAAAGCTTGTAGGTATTTTAATTAACAAAGGAATTGACTAGCAATAGAGGGAATATTCTATATAAATATTATAACAAGATATCCGCTACAAAATAAAATAACAGCTTGTCATATTGAATATGTTTTGAATATCAATATTTCACTACGTCCTATGGCTGGTTTCGGCCCTAACGTAAATTTTGCTGATAATACGATCGTTCCCATGCCAGTGGGTTGCTCACTGATTTTATCAACGGCCGTGGGCCCCGCACATGGCAACCGGAACACAGCGGGAAGAGGAACATTAAGAATAGGAAATCTTGTCGTTCAAATCTTCATCGCAACAGAATAAGCAAGCCGATATGGCCACGGGGCAGAAAAGTTGCCAATTTATACCCTCATATTGTGTGATTCCGAGTATTGGTGTATGAAGCCACCGTGGGTGATAGATATGGCTTTGCGGCAACATAATAAGTAAGTCAATTTGAGCTAGGTTTCAAACCGATTTATAATATCATAATATTGTACTTCAATTAAATTATTATATATTTTTTAGATTAACTTGCCAATGCCATCATTAGGGATGCTGTGTTGAGGATCTTTTCAAGGAAAGGAAGGAGAGGAGGGTCTGGGAAGGTAAAATAGATGAGGAATGAATAGGAATCTGGGGATCAGTGTGTCCAGGAGTGACGGACGTATTAATCCAACCCTTCCACTGCGGTGCAAGGTGTAAGGTGGAGAGAGTCCGGCTGGAGAAGTTAAGGGGTCCCCTTCAACTGGGCTCTACCGATCTGGCCCACCACCCAGCTGGTGGGCAGGCGTATCCGCCGCCAAGCCCTGGACAAACCTCACTCCATGAACACGGGCACCTCTGCTAAGTCACCAAAAGTAGCGAACCACTTGCTATGCTTGAAATACAAATGACATCACAAAAGGTGTTAAGCAAGGCTGCGTAATGTCACCGTGGTTATTCAATCTATACATGGATAATTGTATGCAAGAATTGAAAGAGGTGGGCCTGGGCGCGAAAATGAGTAGTCTGCAAGTATGTTGTCTGTTGTATGCTGATGATGCGGTGCTGATTGTTAACAGTATGGAAGATCTACAGTCCCTCGTATCTAGGATGAACGAAGTATGTATGAAGAATGAGCTAATGATGAATGTAAGTAAGTCTAAAGTCATGGTGTTTGAAAGAGAGAGTACGAAAACAGTGTGCAATATAGTTGTGAATGATGAATACTTGGAGCAGGTAGATGAGTTTGTGTATTTGGGAAGTATGTTTACGAGAGATGGAAAGATTGATAGGGATATTGAAAGAAGGGTGAATGCAGGAAACTCCATTAACGGAGGACTGAACGCGGTTGGCGCAAACAAAAAGTTGTCCAAGGAAGCGAAGCTAGCAGTCCACAATGGAGTGCTGATACCAACCTTGATGTATGGCAGTGAGGCATGGAACTGGCAGAGGAAGGATGAAAGTAGACTGAATGCTGTAGAAATGAGATCTCTGAGACGAATGTGTGGTAAAACCATGTATGATCGAGTGAAAATGTTGAGATTCGTAAAGAATGCAAGGCTGATGTAAGCGTAGTGAGCAAGATTAAGAAAGGGACGCTTAGATGGTTGCTATGCTTGAAATACACCAAAGTGCACGAGGCTACTCTCCTTATACTGATGTATCCCAACGTCTTATTACATACAGCTTATATAATTACTTATTAATTGTTTTTATGTTAATTCGTAGAACTCCATCATTTCGGCGTTCAAGGCCATTTTAAAACGGACTGGTTGCCGTTTGGCAGTTATAAGACGCCGAAACAGCTGTCACAACGATAAAAAGTAAAATACTTGCAGAACTTAATAATAACCTTTACATATAATTAAAAAAAAAAAAAAATTTCAAAGAAAATTCCAAACATAATAGATACTCAAAGCTTTATGAATCCATTGACTGTATGATATACAGGTTAGTCGATATGACTATTGGTAGAAATATACGGATTTAAATTATCGTCCTTCTTGATTCCGATTACAGGGTAAGGAACTACTGCTAAACGTAAAATGTGTGCTTAGGCTTAGATAGTTAGTTTTGAATGGGTACTAAATGCATTATTTGCTTTTATAAAACATCGATTTATGGCATAAGTCGATATGACTACTGTGCACAAATATACATATTAAAAATATCGTCATATTTCGTCAGGTACAACACAAACAGGCGTATTTCAAATTTAGCAAATTTCCAGGTGGGCAAAAAATCTTTTCTTTTGTTCGGATTTTATATATTTTACTACACGTTTTGCTAATGGGGTTTTAAGTAAGTATTTTTATTTAAGTTATTAGCGAAACATATAATAAAATGCATAAGAATCCGATAACAACAAAAAAAATCAATTTTTAAGCCTGGAAATTTTCTAAATATACGCCTGTTTGTTTCGTGGGGGCGATTTGATTCCGATAAGTGTAAGGATGTACCGAATGAATAGAGTGTGCCTTCAAGGGAAATAAAACCTATTCATCCATCGGCTTTGTTCAGTGCTTAGAAGTTTGATCCTGCAAGTTGCGAATACGGTGCACTGATCAAATGCCTTTGATGGCTCTGTTCAAAAGCTACAATAATTACACGTCGCGTCGTGTCAAAGCGAATTTACGGGTTAACGGGTACCAAACGGTTAACTTTTATCCATAGACGTTCCAAAGCGATAAAAGCTGGTCGTTAGGTTTAAACGTTTGTCTTATGAAGCACCGTCTTTGCAAAATATTTATTTCACCGTACATAAAATACGTAAATAACAGTTTGTGTGAAAAGCTCATGATTCGAATCAACATAATATTATCACATAAACTTTTCTTATAAATCATACTTTAAATTACCGCGAAATGTTATTTAATATAATATTCACATTATGAATATTATTTTTCACAATTAGTACCTACATAGGCTCTCTCATTGCTCAACCATTGAAATTCTCATACAGTTCATGCACCACTCGAAACGTTACTTGAAATGTCATTAGCCGTGTTTTGTAACGAGATCTGGAAAGCCAGATCCTTCTCAACCTCTCTCTTTCCCAATATATTCACCCTAATAACATACGTACCCCAATTGGGGATTACACAGTCCTACTGTCTTTGGGCAGTTCGAACTCTTGTTCAGTATTCACACAACACACGCCAACCTATCAGTGGCGAGCAGTCCATAAAGCCCGAAAGCTTTGCCTACTCCAGAAATATTTAATTATAGAAATATTTTGGAAAGCGACAAATTTCTAATCAAAATGATTTTTTTTCTCCATGATGCTAGTAAGGAACTTGTAATGATTATTCCGTTGGCCAAAACAATCAGTGAAAGATGATGATTTAACTATCATTTTCAAATAATTAATTCAAAATTATTCATATTCTAACTTGAAAAACTACACATAACTTTGGTCATAGAGCAATGCACGCCACTGCTATATACTCGTAGATACTTCGATATTTAAAAAGAAAGGAAATAAAGCGTTAATCAAATATGAACGTTTTGCATTCTGATAATTTTGTTCATTATAGTGTTTAAATAGTACACACATAATACATAGTTCACACCCCCTTACAATCCCGTATACTTTTTTATGTACGCCATGGTGTTCCCCTAACTAGGTCAGAGGCCTGCTCTAAGGCGTGTGTCCACAATTCGCAATGCTCCGAGCCATCCGACTATTTATAAATGGCACTACGCAACTCTTCAGACAGTGTTCCGCCTAATGTGCCGGAAAAAAGCTTTTCTTATATAATCGCTGTTCAGGGATATATAATGCATGTACACTAGAGGTGAGTAAAACAACGCGAAACGGTTTTTTCGTAACTGTTTAAGTTTCGAAATGGTTTCAACAGTTTGGTTGATTTTATAATAATAATAATAATAATAATAATAACAATAATAATAATAATAACAATAATAATAATAATAAAAATAGTAATAATAATAATATTAATAATAGTAAAATAATAATAATAATAATAATAATAATATTAACAATAATAATATTAACAATAACAATAATCATAATAGTAATAATAATAATAAAAACAATATTAATAATAATAAAAATATAATAATAATAATAATAATAATAATAATAATAATAATAATAATAATAATAATAATAATAATAATAATAATAATAATAATAATAATAATAATAATAATAATAATAAAAATAATAATAATAATAAAAAAAATATAATAATAATAATAAAAATAATAATGAAAGTAAATATAAAAATAATAATAATATATTTTTTAACGATATCCCCGTGCTCAGGATATCCTTAAAAAATGGATTACTACGAATTTCTAATTATTGTATTATTACGAATTTAATTGGATTTCCCGTGCTGAGGATATCATTGTAAAAAAGTGTTACTACGCCCGCAATAAATTCGCGCGAAATGATTCTGATGAAGGCAGGCACGGCATAGAAAACTATTTACATTACACCGTGAGTGAATGTGTTCATAGATAACGTAAGCAACTAATTTTGCCGTGTCTGCAACTTTACGTGTCTGCACCGCGCGGTGCTGGTACATGTGAATCGAACTTAAAACAGCTCCCCGCAATACTTTACTAAACTGGTATTTATTTATTTATTTAATTTCATCAAATTTAAATATGACAACAAAACATTAGACACTCATCTCCCTAGGACAGGCCTGTGTTGAGATGAGCGGCAATACCTGCCTTAAACCGTTGTAGAGAAACCCTCGCGCGATAAATGCTGTCACTTTAATGCTTTCACTTATTTGCTACAATATTTAGAATAATTAATTTAAAAAAAAAATCTATTTGATTACATTATCTTTAAACAGTTTCGAGTAACCGATTATTTTCAGATACCGAAAGGGTATCGGTTATTTTGAAAAATAAACTGAAGGGCCCTACTAAATCTAATCTATATTGTACCGCAGAGAATAGAGTGTCATATAACACAATCCTCACGTAATTATCACTTCATCCATGTTCATATATTCATCTCCCGATTTTAAATCATTAACAGTATTTTTATTTTATTTTGCTCTCTTTTCTATAGCTATACGAGTATATGACATAATGTCTATATCTACTCGTATTTATTGGAAATGAATAACTCTGTAAAGGATATTATAAAATATGATCCTCTTATTCCGTTAAATCACATTAATTTGTACCAGCGAGTAAACCGGTTTTGTCAAATATCTATTAGAGAATATCTGCCCTGATGAAATAACTACTGTGCCGAAACCGGTTGGCGTGTTGTTTTAAATGAAGGTTATGAACACACATCAGCAGTGTTTCATTAAAAACAATATGTTTTTCAAAAACTCACTTTTTGCACGGAAAAAATATTTCAACGGGATGTTCAGAAAGTTTTTTCATGTAAATACACAGTTTGGTTTCTGATTTTTAAAATTTTTATCCGTAATATTGAAAACACTGTTGTAGAAAAACCGGCCTGTAATTCGCTGTGAATTAAGGTGTTATACACGAAAAGATTAAACATATATTATGTGTTTCACAATATTTGAAATAACTTGAAAGCTACGTAAATAAAAAAAGCATTTTCCATTCACAAAGTTCAAGGAGAAAAACTTTTGTTTTGGAAAACCGGTAAAGGTCATGGCTTGTCCTTGCACTTTCCGCAAACAGGGTAAATGCTGTGTTCTTATATTTATTCTTTTACTTATTTATTATTACGAATTAAATTGGTAGTTACGCGATTCCATTAGTAACATTAGCATACCATTATTAGTAGGAAATTTCAATAATGTGCCCCGCACCGGCCGACGACTCGCGCCATATGTCGCTAAGCGTTTATAAGCTTAATACGTGTACATATTTACTGAAACGTATCTTTCGTCGGAAGACTGATGTTGCCGGCCACTGAAGGGATAAACAGATAGAAGTGTGTTGTTGGCGTGTCCGTGCGCCCAACGTAAACTCAATTTTTCTTCATTTTAATTTTACTTGAACAGATTCATTGGCTTGTCTGATGCCTGAAAGCCTCTAATGGTACCATATAAATGAAGAGTACCCAACCTGCTATGTTCCGCCTACCGAGATACTGCAGCGCTACGGAAATGAGAGAACCTGTCCACTCTTTCAGAGCACTTCTCCGCAACAGCATGGGAAGCTTTTGAAGCAGACTAGGTCTTTTTTAAAAACAAGAAGGAGTGAACCTTGATGAGACCCATATTGTAGAAGGGAGGAAACACAGAGGCTAACAAATCATTCTACAGCCGAGCTGATTGAGCACAAGAACGAGTTGTAGAAGTGACCCATTCCCATGTGACGAATGTCAACCGTGTACAAATGTTGGGCCCACGTTTGGCGTGTTTCTCGACTGTGCGGGAAGAAGGAAACATAAATATTAGATCCTCAGAGCATATGCCATTGAAACCGGTAGAACAAGGATGGTATTCCCACCTGAGTGCTCCGATTGCAATCCATTTGTCAAGATATTGGAATCTATCAAACAAACCACCCGTTTCTGCTCAGAGTCTAGGGGTTTTTCAGGTATTTTGGGATTTCAGACCAATTGAGAAATTCTATAGTGGGGCACGCCTACCAAAGAAGACCATCATTACTGCCATGGCCGCGAGGATAGAGTCCCCATGATCATCTTTAAAAAAGTGTAATGGGGACATCAGTTTTCTTTTAAATCCGTAGATATATATTATACTTCCAGGGATTATCTGCTCAGTGTTGTCGGCATTACAATCTCACCGGTTTAAGCGGAGCGCAACATTTTTCCATAGCGCTACTTTGTGGCCGTACTATTTATAGCGTTTTAATGCTAATGGCGAGCATTTTGAAAATTTGTGGCTATAACACGGCGCTATTCGCAATAAAGCGTAATGCGGTCGGCCGCCGCGTACATTTCAAATGAAAGCCCCGCTCTTTTTGTTTCTTGTTCTTTCTGTAAAATCTTTATTAAAAAAAAGTTTGGACATTTTTATGGGGGGGGGGGGGGACGTTTTTTAGAGATGGATTCGCGTAGAGAACTCTTTTCCGCGTTTGTATTTTATTTGAAGGGAGAAGTTGTCGAATCGAACTCAACGAAAACGCTTTTCCTCATTTTTATGGTTGCTCGTAGATTATATTGGTGCACATGTACCTACACTTCTGACACTTCGACAGCGACGTTCTTGCCAAACGTCACTGAAAAAAGACTTTTTGTCTTTTTTTACTTCCACTTATTAATACCATTTGAAAAAAAAGAGACACTAAGTGTCCACAATCATTAAATTTTACTCGGAAAGTTTTACGGTGTGTTTGATTGGATTGGAATTTTCTTTCTTAAAGCCGAATAACAAATTTGAAACACGCTGTATGCAAGCAATGCATACTTGAGTATTGTGCTCAAATCAAATCTGTTTGCAAAGCCTATTTGTTTGGTTTCGGTTTCCTCCTTATTTATTTAGTATGTAAACTCAGTTATTGCTAAATATAACTCTATTAACGCTATTTTTGTGCTGTCATTTTGAATGTGTTCTTTATGCATATACTGAATAATAATTTGTAATTTTATTAGATGAATATGTACGTAGGAGTACTGTAGGAGTAAAATTAAGAATAAATAAGAATGTATGCATATTTTAAAAATGTACAAATATAATATGAAAGGAGCTTGTAGGAATACCACTGATTGGAGTTAGTAAATCGTTATTTTCAAGTTTATTATGGTAAAGGGCACTTGAACTGAAATAACACAAATCTGCGCCATACAAATGATATGTTATTATTTTTATTATTATTATTAAATTGAATTATTTTCACCACGAGGTTTATTCTCGTCATGAGGTTTGGCGCTTTGAAAATACATATTTTAATAAAAAAAAATTAAGAAACTTGAAAAGATAATTTTTCGCTAGTTACATATATAAAAAAAGTAACGGGGTACTAAAGTTACTATAATATAATATGTTATACTAGAATATTAAAGTTAAGAATAATAGGTAAAAAAGTGTGTGTTATTTTTTAAATTTTTTTATTTATTTATTTTTTTAAATTTTTAATATTAATATGTCACATCAATTTGTAGAAACTATGAACATCCCTTAATTTATTTTTCCCCCACAGCGTTTATAAATTATTTTCAACTGAATTTTCTTATCTTTAACTTTATAAAATGGTCTTGCCAAAAATATCGGGAGAAAAATTAGCGTAGACATTTCGGTAAAGCAGAGGGGGATATTTCCCTGGAGGGGTAGATTTCGTGATATTTTCAAGATAGTGCGCGGTAAATGAATTTTCACGATTCTCGGAAATAAGAAAAGTACTGTGAAAAACATGCACTATTACCAACTTTTGTAGATGCTTTGAGAAATAATTTTCACTTTTATACTGAATGTATCGAAAGCACGTAACATTTTTATTATTTTATTATTGTCTTATTTTTAAACAGTTATTTGAATACGTAAAAGCTCCACTGCTCAGTAAAGTGTCCAGACAATAAAATCCTTATAAAATTTCACGACAACACAGCTTACCTATCGAGACGTTATGGTGCTACAGAGGAAAAATGTTTTAATTTATATATAGGATTTAATTTAGCCGCTAAGGTATTCAGAAACAACATTTTTCGTCGTCAAATGAGATAGTAGAATATATTTATGTATGTATAGTACAAAAAAACGTGCAGATAATTTTTGTCATCATTTCAGAATGCCGGCTTACAAGGTTTTGACTAATGAAAAATTTGTTTACGGGAAGCTTTCGAAATTTTTGACATTCAGGATTTCGGTATTTTTATCAGTGAATTTTTCATTTTTTAATCGCTCTCAGCACGAGTAAAAGTTTCAGCACGAATAAATTAATTGAAGTGTTTTCATAAGAATAATGTTACAAGTTTATAGTCCCTCAAAATTTTTGATTGCTATTGTAAGACACTGAAGACAAGGGTTCTAACGGGAAGCTTAACGGGAATTGAAAATGTCAAGAGAAATTCGACATCTAACAAGGCTTGATGATATCAAAAGAGTGTTGAACTAATATTTACATACAAACGATGTTGATTTTCCCCTCCTTCATTAATTTATGAATTAAATAAACTTGTTGTTTTACGATAAGGTATATTATAAATGTTTAAATCACGTACAACACAATGTAACTTAAAATGAGACAAATTTTCGTAAAATTTTGAATTAAAACACGAGAAACTACTAACACAAAGTTGATATTATAGTGGTTTTTGTAGGTATCATATAATGACACAAATACTATCATAATGACTCTAATAATATTATAATGACTCAAATAATATCATAATGACTCAAATAATATCATAATGACTCAAATAATATCATACTGACTCAAATAATATCATAGTGACTCAAATAATATCATAATTATTCAAATAATATCATAATGACTCAATTAATATCATAATGACTCAAATAATATCATAGTGACTCAAATAATATCATAATGATTCAAATAATATCATAATGACTCAAATAATATCATAATGACTCAATTAATATCATAATGACTCAAATAACGAATTATGATGGTAATAAATACTAAATCTGTATAAATAAAATAGTAGAAAAACAAAACAAAACAATAATCTATTAAATAAAACCATCACTCTGTTTTTAGTCGCTAATTTAAGTTTAAATCATCATCAACCGGTTTCACTTATTTCAAGCTTCTCAAGTGTTTAAACTGAAAGAGTTTTCAAATTTTTCCCCGACGAAGCTTGAAATAAGCGAAACTAGTTGGTGATGATTTAAAAATAAATTAGTGGTTAAGTGTTTGTTCTATTTAACAAATGTGTCAAACCATAAAGTAATTGCTTCATACGAGACCATATATTTTTTTAATAATTGATGATAATGTTAACAAATTTCAAGTGAATTATGAAACTATCGGATCTGCGACCCCTCGGTCTATCCGGGACCAGCGTTCTCTCCAACTGAGCTAATGCCACATAATTGCCTTTCGTCATTTTTATCGATATCGTACTTAATTTTAAGAACCATTAATATCACCTTAAATTAATCTGCTGCTATCTTTCTATATGACTGCAAGATTATACCCGATTTTATTTGCAATCTTGATTGTGTCTCACATATACCTGTCTTATTTTTATGTATATGGGGCATCTATCGAGTTTTTCCACAAGTCTAGTATTAATATTATTTTTTTATAGGAATATCTTATAGAAGGTAATGAATTTCATAGTAATATTTTAATCATTGAAGATAATATTAAACAAATCATAAAAATGTACTATTAGTACAAGGAGCTCATAAGCTTCAATGAGATATTCCTATAAAAATTGATAAATAATAATTTCCTATTATTTAGTTATTAAAAAAAATATGAAAAGCTTCCCTCATAATGATGCACAGTATACTTCGCTTCCGAAACATGTTGATATTAAACTGTTTAATATTATATATTAAACAGTGGTGTAAACAAATTCTTTCGTATTCATTTTATAAATGATGCCATAAAATAATTACGCATTTATTGATAATATTTAGTTATTTAGCAGCACTATTATAACCTTCCCCCCTCTCATCTCCTTTCCCTCCCCACATCCTTTAGCCTCACAAAATACCCCAAAGAGGGGTTTCTATAGTTCCACTGGCTCATACAAAGAAAATATTATGAAAATAACTGTTACCAAAATAGACGACCTTCATTATTTTGGAAATGAACGAGCAAAGATCGTCGATAACTCAATTCAAACGAGACATTATATAATATCTTTATTACATAGGTATTATTTTGATGTTTTGTCATGAATCCTTCCTTACAGTTGCTGTCAGCTGATTTGACATGTCTCTAATTATTTCAATATCACTGTGAATATATAAAACACAGAGTGCATGTTTAGGTGTTCCTCAGCAATACATTTATGCCGTGGTTAAAAATAATTAAATTGTACAAGTATTTATCGAACGCGACAGAAGAAAAAAAAATTGTGGAAAAATTGTTAAAAATAGTAATTTTTTTCGTATTTTTGAGTGCATTGATAACTTGCCGAGTGCGGTACGGGGTTTCGCTCACCGTGCCACGATGTGCAGTTGTCAGTAGGAGCCGGCGGTCTTCCGGCTGTAATGGACGTATAATGTGTTTTATGCGTGGCCGATGATTTTTCCTCGTTTTCAGAACGTATACACAATTTTTTATTTATGTACATATGTATCTATGAATGATTTAGTAACTATTGATAAATGCACAACATTCCAAATGTTTACGCTGTGCACTGAGTACATGGCACTGAAGTTCGAGGGATTTTCTAGCATCGTAAAGGAAGGGTTCAACCTACAAAAAAAATATCTTTTTGAAGTCGATCTTTATTATAACGCTGTTAAAATAATGTATAAAAAGCGTGTACATAGAAATAACTTATGATATTAAGAAATATATCATCCGCTAAGCAAATCCTGGAGATTAGAGTTAAGCGAATTAATAGCGGTTGTTGAATCTTGCAACTGCGCAAATGCCGGTGATTAAATTACAGTGATATTATTTGAACGTTCGCTGTATAAACCCGGAGTCCGTCGCTTGCAACTCCCGACTCTTGGTATTAGTTATGAACTGGAAATTTTACACAATATTTAAGAAATTTTTAAGGTTTATGAGGTGTGTGTTCATGACCTTTTTTTCATTACGCTATCGAATTTTTTTATCCGTGGTTATTGGTTATCTTATGTTACAGACACGACAATAGACACTCGAACCTACGCTCATAAAGTCACATTGTTTTCTTATTTCATACGAACTTCCATAATTTTTGTATCGTAAATTATACAGCTCTTGGGTACCTACCTACGCATGCATCTTTCATAAAAATATTTACATCTTAATTACCACTGTCGGTACTTGAAAATTAAATTTGTTTACTGGGGATTTCCTATGAACAATGTTATAACAATAAAACATATATTCATATTGAACAACAAACGTGGAATATAAAATAAACAAACGTGAGTTATACTCTATATGATTATTAGTACAATGAGTAAACAGAATTTAAAAAAAAAATCTTAAAAAACAAAACATATCTAAATTCTCCGGCTTGGCTCTGACGTCATTAATACTGCAGTAATTTATAAGAAAAGTAAATTAATTTTTTTTTGTATTTCATAAATTAGTAAATTACTTTGTAATCACCACTTTATTAATATATACATATCAACATGTTTCGAAAGCGATGCTTTCTTCATCAGGAATATACAGAATACTAAAAAAAAGAATAATGTCAATTATAGACAAATGATAAACATAAAACCAAATAATGTAAGAATAGACAGATTATAAATTATCATTAATTAGTATTGGTATTAATCTCATTGAGTATTTAAGTTATTTCATTTTAATCCGGGAGGCTGAGTTGAAAAAACTGCACTATTTTTATTGTTTTGTTTTTATTTTATTGTATAATATTATATTTTATACAATAGGTATTTGTACCAGCTTAGCTATAGCAAGTAGCCTATCAGCAGGAGTTATGTTAAATAATTGTACGTAATACATTAGCTGTTGCAACTAATATAATGAAAATTGGGTAGCATGATTATCTTTTGTAATCAAAATCGCATGTTTTTATGAAGTCATCTAGGTAGACGGCAACACACGATATCGTTTCGGGGTCATGTTAAAAGCCAATATGTTTAGTGGAAAGAATCGTTGGTATTTTAAAAGCTTTTATTTGATTATGTGTAGATGTCATGATATCTGAGATGTCCTATTTAGGGCACTTAGTAGAATGCGTGATTATTTTGATATATTAGTAAATTAGTAACAGCAATTCACGCATTCAAGTAGACAGTTGAAAAGCCTTTTTTAAAAATATGTATTTGGCAATAGAGTACCAACTGTTCGGAGACAGTTGCACCATAGCATCCTCATTTAGGGCATGTTGTGACGCTGAAGGGAGTAGTGAGGGGAAGGAGATGGGAAGTAGGAAGGTTGGGAAGTAGTTACATTTGACACACGTGAGTTATATCGAAATGCAAGTAAAATATTTATCAAATTATCTAAAAAGATAATTTTTTCATTGTTTGTTATAAGAAATGGCCAGCACTCAAATATCACTTTGCAGGTTGCTAAATCAAAAAATACCACAAATGATTTATCCATAAATTCTATAACGTTAGTTAGGAAAATGCATAAGGTTTCAAAAGACAAAAATCCTCTAACTGTAATCCTTAAATTCTATGAAATACATCCCAAAATGTACAAAAGTAGGTATAATTTGAAAACCAGCGCAAGCAAATTTTGTATATTTTAACTAAAATTCCACTACGTTTTTCACACAAAATATACAAAATCACTTGTAATGTGATGTGAGCACGACTCAATAAAACAAACGTATTAACAACAAGCTTTTTATCTTCACTATTTAAGACGATAATACTCCTATAATTAGAACGAGGAAAGGACAGCCTGGAGACCAATGCCTTGTAACTAGTAATGTCTAAATCTCTACTAATTTAAGTTAGCTCCAAGTGTTCGTTATTCTATTTTTACCATTGGTATGGTGTACCTATGTTCTAGTGACACATGTCGGTGAATGTATGTGATATTAATCTTAGTAAATACTAGACACATCGATGAAAATATTACACCATGCATACTTAATCATTATTAGTAACTTTTAATGTTATAAATTGATAAATTAAAGTTCTTTAAAACTTAAGACAAGATTATTGTGCATAGTGCAAAGGGTAACAATTATTATTTTTATAAACAATAATTATTAATCTAAAACACTCATCCAAATTGAAAAAACCTTCCGAGCAAAGATAAATGTCGCCGGCAGGACTCGAACCCGCACCCTTCTAATGTCCGGTCAGATGCTATATTTATAATGTTATATTGTATAATGTTATATTTATTTAAGTAGTTGATGCTAAATAAAAAATAATACGTGATCTTTAATTTTTTTTCTTTAATTGTAACATTTCCACCTTAATACAGTACAAAATAAAATAAGTCCACTTTTCCTCTCCCAAGATTTGTCACACTTTTAAAGAAGTTTTATTTTCAGCTTTTGCTTTCGGTGGAATTCCTGAAATTCATTACTGAAAGGTCTGGAGCATATTATCGTTGGGGTCCCCCCTTCCCGGCTTTGAATGGGCACCATCAGTGTCGTGACATATCGAGTTCTGGCCCCGAGGAAAGTGTTTGTCCGTTTCTCCCTGTTTCCTTTGCCTGATATTCTTCACCCTTTTAGTACGTTCACAGTCTTTAGAAATTTAAAATTAGAAAACTATACATACAATTGAATAGAAGTTTCTATTACATATTGTACTTCCAGTAATAAGTTCTTTGGCGGAAGGAAAATGGATTAGTTGAATAGAATAGTTTGGGCACCCGACTGGTTGTCTCTTACCATTTATTGAGAATAGGCACCTTTAGCTCAGCCACGAAGTGCAAACATTTTTTTTGATTTTATTGAAACTGTATGTTGTTTTCTTAATTTCACGTAATATATTTGTACTTTATCACAATTAAGACATATGTTTGCAACATGTTTCAGAGTGGAAGATTTGATCTAAGAGATTCCCTACATGTTGTTCGGTATTTATGTGAAAATAAACATAAAATTATGATATGTACCAGAATATTGAAATGTATTTAATATTTCATACGTTAGCGCTGTAATTTTGGGTTTTGTAATGTTGATTATTCGGTTGGTCAACATCGAAGCGTGATGTAAACGAAAACGTTTGTATAATTTTGTATGGGATCGAACCTACGATCACTTGATTCAAAATTAAGTGTGTTGACCTGTATATGTTATAATCTACGCTAAAGTTAAGTTATCTTTCCGTGAACGTAAAAGAACGTGGGCATAACTAGCTCTTTAGATCTAGCCGTTAAATAAACCTAAAATTAGTTTGAGCAATGCGTCGATACTGAATGATTTTGAAGTACTTTGGCTGAGTGATACTGAGAGCAGGTATCGTCCATTTATATTGATGGAGGTAAAACTTATAATTAAATCAGTCACCTAAATAGTCAATCGACTATTTCGTCCAGTGGCGTGCATTGAGTTTTTAGTCAGAGTGGGCTGTGGGAAAACAGCGAATTAATTGATATTAAAAATACGACTATTTCGCTATGCATCGCTAAGCTGCTGGTTTTAGCCGATGTTAGTTGAAATTACCCGCTACATCAAATATCCAAATAACCGCTTCATTTGTGCATATTACAAGTTAATTTTTTGATACATAAAATTTCCAAATATTTTTTAAACTGCACAATTTCATGAAAGAAAACCAACATTTAAAGATAATTATGTTGTTAGTAAAGTTTTACTATTAAATAGAGGCACCGACAAACTGATTGATTGTTATATTTGTGATTTCTACCGAAAGGCACGGCCTTTTTCGATACTAACACAAAAAAGTCTTCCCTTGAATATGTATTGTGCATGTATGTACATTTTTGTGTAGAATACAGTATACATTTCAATATGACATATGTGTCATTTTGCATACTTAGCTTTTGACACGTTATAGTAGGGCGGTCGGTGAGGCGCGTGAGGGGCTGTAATTCGTAGTTGGAGATTCGCGCGTATTTTTGATAGTGTAGATTAATTTCTTGCACTTTTAATATTATTTGTATTGTAATAAAGGATAGGCTTTGGTTGGAAGTAAGAAAGCAATTTCAAAACCTTTAAGAAAAATCTAAAAACGTATGTAATAAAAAGGGCCAACAAACTTTAAAAAAATGTAAAGCGACCAGGGGATATTAATCACTAAATGGCGCTCAAAACAATTAAACATTTATTAGTATTATTAGACAGTGCTTATGTGCCTATATGGAATACACGCCTCTGGTTTCAGCGGTCGTAAAATTTAAAAACTAAAAAACTAAAAAAAAAATTATTTTATTTTTTAAAGTCCCTGAAGAAACTAGTGACCTTTGCGTACAGACAATCAATAATCGAGCACTTACCGCTTTGCCACAGAGGACATCAAACATAACTTTCACGATGTATTTATTCTAAAAAGTACCAAACAGACTCATTGTAATTTTTCGAAGAGTACATGTCGGAACTCGTTCCCCAGAGGTATGAAATTCCCCGAACCGCGCAACGTACACCCCACCGGCGAACTCTCACCATTTCCCTGGTTTTATGTACAGGCCGGAGTGAGTTTTTGTTTATGAGATCCATAATAACACTATTAAAAACCTTTATCTGTGGATATAAGAAATAACATAACATTATTTTTACCCTAAATAAATAAAACATAAAGTAAGCATAAAAGTTGCCTCTTTTCTCCCTTCGTAGCAATATCCGTTACTAACATAGGCCCTCAAATGTTCCCACAATAAACTACACATACGACATATATTTATTGGCTAGAAAATATTCGTGTGAATAGATTTTTTACTAAAATAACGTCACTGTGGAAACATTTTCATTCATGTTTATTGATGGAATATTATTCTACCTATAAGAAACAAACAATGTGGCATTTTGTCTAGATTTGGAGATTGAAAGCGTGCATAAATTTATTTGCAAAAACGCTCAGTGAAGACGTCATCAGTTTATTTGTAGCCATGTACAAATATTGAATAGAACAATTAGTAGGCCATATTTTTTTTAATAAACTCATTCGGATTATGTCTAATTTTTTGCTGGATAACTTCAATGATTCTTAGCTTAAAAATTAATTTTCCCGGGTAGCTGAAAATAGTTAGCTTCCATGCAGAAAAAAATCAGTAGCGATACTATCATTGGTGGGACACAAAAAACAGGTTTTCCGCTTTATGGTTAAGTTAATTATTATTTCAGGTGCCTTCGTAATGCTTACTTTTTATCTCTCGCATATCTATCCTTTAAATTATCTTAGGCATTAATACTCGTATATAAGTTTGTACATCCATTATTTTTTCATTTTTTGATTATAATGGATTTCTGCCAAGATGTTGAAACGGAGAAGGCTCAGAATAAATACGTTTTTACAAATAAACCTCTTGTTCCCCGTAGAAAAGCTTTAATGACAGATCCGAGGAAAATAATCTTCACTGCACACATAGCCAAGTCGAATTTGAAACAGATATTAAAGGTCGTCAGCCTGTCGCAATAAACTAAAGGAATTAACCAGTCAAAAGAAAAATTCTTAGGTTTTTATTGTGCTGTTCATTTTGATTTTTTCGCACTTGCCGGATTTTTTTCTATCTTCCTAGATGACAAAAAGATGCCCCTCTATTTTATGTAAGATCTAAGTGCGTATAAAGAGTATTTATGTAGATTTAGATAAGTTTAAAAAATGCAGTAACTAAGCTTTGTGTTTTATTATTTGGCGATAAAAAATTTCAACAATCAAACTTGTTATTTAAATTGATAATTTAAAAATAGGCTCAATTGCACAATCTCCAACGAAGACAATTTACATAGCCTCAGAATCCGGAGGTCGTTAGAAAATTTCTTTAAATTAATGTTTGTTACTTCGCATAATATATATATTTTTAAAGGTTTAATAATTTAACGATAACTGTTATTATTTATTACTTCAAAAGATGAATAATAACCTTGTGGAGACATATTTATTAAATTATTAACAATTACTTTGTTTGAAAATATGTAAATATCTACATGTTTCAGAAGTAAATCTCCCCTCATCAGGATAAACAATACACCTACTAAAAATATTGAGAAGCATAGACAAATAATAAGAAATTAGAACAAATTAAAAACACAAACAAAATTTTAAAATAAGCGACGAAAGTAGGTAAGTAATTCATTAAAAATCTTTAAATAATTGATAAATATTTTTTTTTTATAAAATACAAAATAAAAGTTTTCCTTTAGAAATTTTTACAATTTTTTTAAAATTATTAATATAAATAAAATAAAGACAATAGCAAGCCATAAAAAATAATAATCATGGTTATTATTATAAAAAAATATATTTTAATAATATTAATGAAAAAAATTAATTTATGGGATAACTATATAATAATTTTTTTTTTGATTATTAATACTATTTAATTAACTATAAAAACTTTTTACAATTTGAATTTGCCAACCATATTTTGGAATCAAATAATTCTTTTGACATAAATAAAGGATTAAAAATTATACATACAAATAAAATTGGTTTACAATTAGAAAAATTTGCTACTTTAGAAATTAATAAGATCATCGGTAATAAAAATGAAAATAAATTAAGAGTTTCACTATGAGTACCTACCTATATAGAAATAATATAAATAGATCGTCTGTAAGTGGATTTTCCACAGTTTGAAAATGTATTGTATTGCATGCGAAATAGCGGTCACGCGTAATTATCTACTCAGCACAACGTTTTATAAACAAATCGTGTTATAAACTAAATAATAATAATTACTTTGATAGATCGACCCCTTGGAGTAACAAGGTTCCAAATGACACAGTAATGTCATGCGATAATGTGCTCTAGAGAGAGCAACTTTAAGGCTCATTATAGCATAACATTGCCGTGTCAGATGGAACCTTGTTATTCCAAGGGTTCGAGATGTGTAATTATTTTATGGTGTCATTATTAACATGTATATAAAAATAATAATAGTAATAGCAATATTTAAAAAAGAATTTATAATGGTGTTTTTGAAATTAAACTTGAACGTAATAAATAATGTTTACAATTACAATTACAATAATTAATACAACACGATCCAGGACCGTAGATACTTTCAGTAACCCCCCGGTGAAAGACCACCATTCATAGTCGAAACGTTATTTGGTATGGCTTTAGCATTGTTTGGTGACCAGATATGAATAGCATTCCCCACTTTCCTCATTTTCATCTATTTTCCCACTCCCTTAAGCTTCACAACATACCCGATAGGAGATGCCATAGTCCCACTGACTCCGGTTGGTAGGGAGCAGTTGGGGCTCTTGTGCTGTATTCACATTAAAAAAATCACTAAATTTACCTTCCGGTACGATCGTAATTTTAGATCATCGGAACCCTAAAAGTTTCCAGCGTTTACTCGTACTTGCTTTGGATTAAACTCAACCAAGCGTTAAACTATTAAAGTTAGGTAGGTACGTGAATGTTACCTTTTTGTGTAAAAATCTTAACTTTATGTTCGATAAAAAAATGTGGTTAATACTTTCTAGGAGCTAAAGTAAAACATCCAATGGCTATAAGTATAAAATGTAAGGTTAATTTAATCTTTTAAACTTTTAAGTAGATTATTTTTAGATGTCCCCTGGCATTGTAAACGCTCAGTCAAAAATACCGGTGAATTGAAAATGAGTAATCCTTCACTAAGTCTTCTGTCAAGGGAAAATGTTTTCTTAGTTTTAGTTCGTGCTAGAGCTTAATGATCAGTTTTGACCGAAAACACGAAGCGAATCGACTGATTGTAGGCCCCTAACAAAAATGTCCACGTTAGCTGATGGATTGATATTGTGACATAATGAATTTGTGCATTTAAGCGGTAGTCACTAGTCAAATATCCATTATGACATCGACTATAAATCGTGGGCTTCTTTTTCAGGGACCTTGGGTAAGGATTTGCAAATGAAACAGTGACTTCACGAACGTTGTCGGACAACTGGCTGGTTGGACCAGTCGTGTCCCCATTTATTGGGATAAATTGTACAATTTATACGAGTACACGTGTTAGTTTGCAGCAATTATTCTTATCTGTACAGGAATTCAAGGGATAATAAAGGCAAACAAAGGACCTTATCAAATATGAGTCATGTAGAAATGTGTGAGAACTACAAGCATAATTCCTTAAATATTTAAATCATAATATTTCTGGTAATGAGACCCTGCTATCCGATATACTATGCATGTATCATAAAGAGAGAAAACTACGGAATTCTCAGCGGCAGAATGCGACTGTTAATATTTTTTAATGGATGTTGGAAAAATTGTGAAACATTCTGATATTACATTTGTAATGTTTTTGTACAATAAAAAAACTTTAGGAAATGTAAGACATGTGCCTTATTTATTGCTTCCGATGAGTAATTTCGTTTGCAAATAAACTAGAGTGTTATTATTAAAAAAAAAACACTGCCTTCCGCAAGACGAACGCGTTGTTTCACAATAATAATTCGGAAAGCATGTTTTCGTGTGACTAATCCAATAAAGCGATTCAATTTATCATTCAAACCGGATTCTAATAATTGGTTTACCCTTCGCACTTTTCACAATACGCCGAATAATAAACGCGAATGGATTTTTCGCAAATTCTCTGAAACTCATTTTTGCGCGCTCACACTTCCCGCTATCGGGTGCTAGCAGGCAATACGGGGTCAATCGAGTTCTGCTAAAGTGGCTCGGAAAGCTTTGCTCTGGGAGCTGCCGCGGGGTGTGGGGACCTGAGTGCCCACATCCGCCCTAGGTGGTTTGCGCTCATTCTGGAAGAGCGACTCTGCATCTGAGCCATTTACGGAAGGCATTAGAATGTGATGGAACACTGTTACTGATATGAGACTAGTGATTTAGGACAGAAGGAGTCTTACTAACTTACACACGACTTATAGGAAGGCATTTTCTGAAGTGGCCTTGCAGTTCAGGAGTGTCCACATACTCAATCGCTGATCGCGATAGGGTTTAAATTTCATCGTCGCGTTGACCCTTGTGATTTCAAGAATTCCGACAGTTTAAGCAATTTAGAAAATTTATTTTATTGTGTTAAATAAATTGTCTTGGCCAAGATATGTCCTGCTCACGGAATTTAAAAACAGAATATCAACTACTTACCATCAGTGCCGGATTTACTGACAAGCTACGGAAACCACACCTAAAGGTTTCATCTTCTAAAATGCCTCTAGACATGGTGCTGTGACAGTCCAACTCCATTTTTTTGTGCTTAGTCCCGAGTGTGTCTTGGAAATAGCTGCAGTAGTTATCATCTTACCATTACTTTCAGAAAGCAACCCTTCAACTCGTTGGTAATTTTTTCATTTTTATTATTATTATTTTTTTTTTTAATTTAAATTAATCCAAATTTAATAATGTTATCTTTAGAGATGATTAATAAATAATAATCATTGTACAGATTATAATGTGCCTAGAGAATAACAAAACAACATGAGAATAGCATCATATGCGACTTAAAACTTATATATATATATAACACATATTTTTTTAAATATGTTACATCAGAAAACAGGAGATCAACATTGAAATATGCTGTCCCCAGCTTTAAATGTTTTTGTGGACTGCAAACATTGTGGAATTTAATGAATCTGATTGTTAGGGTAAAACAGGATTGTAAGAAAAAAGGAACCGATGACTTCACAATCACTTGAAACATGACGATACCAAATGTATACAAAAATTAACGATATTTATGATAACTAACCGAACTAGTGCATGTTCACTTTTATTGTGTCACGTGGCACGGCAGTAGGCGATAGTTGGGAAGGTAGGAACTTGGATAATTAGCATGGTGGTAACCCAACACACATACCATTTTAAATCAAACACTGGACAATGCGAGAATTTAAGGGCATTCGAAACTTAATTATAACGCTACGCGCTCACAGATAGCGTTATTTTTAAGATTTTAGTAAAAAAAACGCTTTTAGCTTTTAAATATTGAGATATTGGAAAATGAAATGTAATAAATAGTTATTTTAGGTTTATAGATGAATTCCCCCCAAAAAACTTATATAATACTACATTATATTTTAACACCCACACGTGCAGTATTTTTATAAGTTTCTTGAAAGAATTCAGCTTTAAATCTACAATAATATTATATTCCATTCCATATTCTGTATGTACATCAGCCAATAAACAATATATATCAATTTTTAAAAGCATTACGTACTAAAATATTTTTTTTCTGACACAATTGAATTTACTCCATCTGTGAGCGCGTGGCATTACAACCATGTTTCGATTGACCTTAAAATCATCATCGTTTTCAATGAGCTCAGCCATGCGCAAATTGAAGTGGATGCGATGCATTAATTCTCTATTTTCGACAATCCCCGGATAATTACGTGTAATGAGTAGAATCAGATGCTTTAGTTGTGCCCTGCCTCATTTTAATATTTAATTATTATATATTTTTTTCTTTTTTCTTTATTCATTATAATATTACAAATTACAGGTGTTTTTTATTCGCCCACCAGTCTAGGCACATGCCCGTGTTGTGGCGATCAGATTTTTGTACAGTGCAATAAAAAGAGGTAAAATATGTGTGTCATATATATAACTTCCCAACATTATGTAAAATGGGTAGGTCATTATGTTATAAAAGTCGTCATGTATGGATCTCTTTTTTTTAATACTCTTTCAGCATACGGGCGAACTCTCGTAAACAACATATCAATCAACAAATATTTATGTTGATCGACGAAAGTTATTTTATAGGACGACTTTTACAAGCATAACCTATCTCAAAAGTTACCGTCAAAGTGAGTATCAAACTCAATCCATCCGACAGCTAACCGAGCATCCTACCCACTGGGCTATCTATCTAGGAAGGGGCGCTTAAATGATTTAGACATGAAGAACAAATGAATGGTGAAAAGAATGTCAGAACTATATATGACGTGCAAGTAGATAGAAGAGGGAGGGAACATTCCAGAAAGAGAATGTATGATTGTGGATGAAAAATTTACTTTGAAAATTGGGAGTTTGTACGATGATTAGCTAGTTAGTTATTATTAACCAAGCGAAATTTTTTTATTTAATACTGTCGTGTAAAAATGTTAAGTAAATTATAGCAGGGCAGTTTAGATAGCAAAGTAAAACTGCAAATTATACACAAATTTGAGATTGACGTGTCATGGAACGGCTCCTGAATAGTTTTGAATGTGTGCTGTGTACATATGTCATCGTATGTGTATGCGAGTATTATGTAAGGGTGTCATGTTTTTAATGTGTATTGTGTACATGTGTGTTGTATGTCTTGTGTACGCGCTTGCCGCAACCCTTGTGCCATATGTGTGTACGCGTGTTGACATTTTGCATGATCTATGGCTTCCATTAAAGGTCGCGCGAAATGTGTCTTTAGGCAAACTGCTCAGAACGGCCGGCTACATAATAGAATAAAGACAAAAAAAAAACTAAGTGTACCCTATACCCTGTGTAGTGTATACATACGACGTATTCTGTGCCCGGTACGTGTTATACGTCAGCCATGACAGTGTATGAAATTAATTAATTTAGTGCGGAGATATGCGTTAGCCAAAGAGAGAATATCATGTCGTATAAAAGTCGTGTTTACCGACGCGGTGGCTTGGAAAACTTCGCTGGATGTGTGTGTTACTTTTACGTTTCCATTGTTTAACTTTCTATTACTTTTAACATTGCTAAAACAAACTCGCAGAGTTCGTGTCAAAACAAATTACCTAGGTAAACATTTGTACGTTTTAATATTGTCCGTATACAAACGCACTAAAAACAATATCAACATACGTACATGTCTTTAGGGATTTTATCTAAATGTTGGTGATCCTTTTAATTTGTTCATCCTTCATTGAGTGAAAAAATGTTTGCTAAATCTGCTGAAGCACCAATAATAAAAACGGTGAGCTCCGGCGACATGAAATTTTTGAAAATGAAAACCATATTATCACAGAAAATGAAAAGACATTTTTACCACAAAAACCAGTCGTGGTCAAATTAGAGAGGCATTAACTAACAGTATATGGATTATATAAAAATAAAAAATATATATTATTAGTACTTATGTACTGTTATTGTCATGTTAAAAAATATTAATTATATTAGTATAACGTAATATATGTCATGTACGAGTGGTTATAAATAAACCAGTAAACAATTAAAAAAAAAGTGAATATTAACGACGTGCTAAAGGTTGGCATGCGTTCGGCATGTTTCCGAACTGAATAATGACGGAGCACCTTCCGCTGACATACCAGTGGAATAAATGCAGAATATTCACCTACCAAGCTTTGCGGCAAAGAATGCTATCCGTTAAGAGGAACGGCTGCGGTGCCTGTTTCATAGATAACTTAATTTTGGATTTGAGGCCAAAATACCCATCCGAACTGAATGATATATTTTTTTAATTAAAGGTTTAGTAAATATCTAATACGGATGAGAAGTGTTTTATTTATTTTTGTTTTATATTATAAAGTACATGCCACGAAAAAAATCACTTTTCATACTTTTAGAGGCAACTTAGAAAATTATTTGCGGTTTTATTGTATTTTTTTTTTTTAAATTATATGATTACGTAAATAAAAATTTAAAACAAAACGAAGATGGATATTTTACATTATGTACGTCAAATTTGTGTTCCAAAGTAAGTTAGTCGTTTTTAATATAACTTAAAGTCCGCGCAGCCGTTCCTCTAAAGTCTTTTAGTTCTCCTAGTTATTCATAGACATGATTAGACTTCATAATTTGTCGATTAAATTAATTTTTTATATCCTTGTTGCGGCGATCTTGTACCAAACGGCACTATCCAAAATTATGACTGCAGCTTGATCAGCTTGAGCGTTTCTCTTTAACAGTTTTGGTGTCAGGAGTTATTTTTTTTTAATAAAAGTAACCGATTATTAAAAAGACATTAAGTAAATACAAGTTTTCCACTTCGTTGGGTTCGTTCTTACTTGATCGAGAAAATAAGAAGAGGGCGATAGCTCCGAACGGAATTTGCAAAGTTTCAGTTTTTCTACTTCTTTGAATCAGGTTTCAACCATACCCATATTTCTTGCTTAAATGTATTCGAGTAAATTCTTTTTCATACTAATACTAGCTGATGTGTACCTGGCTTTGCTCGGGATTTGGGATAAAGTTTTCTTGCTTGTCATTAGGGTGCCATAATTGATTTGACAGCGACGGTAACTATCTCCAAATAAAGAAAAAATATTTGAATATTTTATTTCATTCTAAACGTTTATTTTTTTCAAAATATATCTAAATCATAAAGTTTTTAAGAAGGCACACCTACTCGTGTTTTCCATTTTGAAAATATTCTACCAAAAAAAACTTCTTCTTTTGAATATGCAATCTATCAGCCAACTAATGGCGGGTTCAATGTTTTTCATACTTATTTTAAAAAGTTATTGGAACAGTTTTACATATTGGATTTCATTCAAACCACTTTCTAAACCTTCCCGGCACTAATAAAAACAAACTGTGCTATTTTGAGCGAAACCGGTAGAGTAATTTTCGAGAACATCGAGGACAAACAAACAATTGATTATTATATATATATATATATATATATAGATTACGTGGGCGTTTCTTCTTTCTTTCCAATTTCCGTAATTCTGGAAGAAGCTGACGAAGAATTATTTTTATTTATATTACTCTCGAATGGATGTCGATATATTTCGAATGCTGACATTAAATTTAATGGTTCATGACTTTTGCACGTTCAGCAATAAATTTGTATTGTACGTGAGATATGAAAGTAATTATAATAAATTTTGTATGGTTCGAAAGATAGCAAAGTAATGTTGGACAAAAAACAGAATATTCGCTAACTTTGATCGTTCAGTAAACACGAACAAATGTTACAATTTGTTAATTTGGGTATTGTGACAAGGGGCATATTGATGAAGCAAAGTGCGTGTCAGGAAATAGTTGTGTTGCGTCCTACCTTCCCCACCTATTCCAGTAAAAACTTTTAATTGATAATACGCCCAGCTTCCAACATGTAATGGCAGCATGCTATATTAGCGCCTCTAGCGGCTCAGGATGTACGAATTGATTTTTTCATACATTTTAATTGATTTTATGTGAAATGTATTCTTAATAAATTATGTAAATCGTAAAAACATTAAATAAATATTATGTAACCTGCATAGGTTAAATATAATTTTTTAGAGGCTATTAGGTTTGTAGAAACAGTTATAAGCCTCGCCGCTCGTCGCTTGCGCTCGGTCTGGTGATTTAGAAAGGGAATAAAATCCTAATTTAATAAATTGTTAGAAATTTTCTTCAGATCATTATTTTTAGACTTCTTTTAGATTAAAATATGACAATTCTCTTCATTAAATACGCATTAAATGGATAATGGTAAATGTTTGAATGTCCCCATAAAAGCATATATAAATAAAAATTAATGTTATGTTACGATAAGTATAAAAATAAGAAATCGAAGAAAAATTCGCACAATTTATTAAATAAGTATTTTATTTCCTTTCTAAACCTCCAGATATATTTTCTTCGTTTTATGCAGGTCACCTACTATTTATTTTATGACCTTTCTATTTCCATAATTTATTAATAATATACTTCGCAGAAAATCTATAAAATGTATGAGAAAAAAAAAACAATTCGTACATCCCGGGCCGCTAGAGGCGCTAGTGTAGCATGTTGCCATCTCAATGTACGGAAAACTTCGGAACCCGGCGTATTATCAACTTTAAGGTTTGACTTCAGCAAGTATTTTGGGAGAATATCGATGGTTATTTAGTTTGATAATTGATTTGTTGTCTGTTAGGTAGAAATATAGACTTTTCAGTTTTGTAGTAATTTGTTTTATTAGTTAGAGAGGCAGTTAGTAAATCAGTATTTTGCCATTTTTCATTAAATCATGTGGAATTATTATAGACACAATCAATAAAACACTAACAAAACATTGACATTGCATTTCAAAGGGATCGTGACATTAATATTGTCAAAGGAGATTGAAAACGTTTTATTATGACGACAGCGATCGCTTTGCACGAAATGCAATTGCATTTTGAATAATAAATGCAGAATTGTAAATTCAAAGATCGGATTCCAAATACGTCTAGGAAAACGAATTTAAATTAAAGTTCTTGCTATTTTACAATAAATTTCAAATCTAAAGACATTGAAAAAGCTGTCTTATAATTAATTTTTCTTTATTTGGGATTTGCAACTGAGCTTAAATTAACAAATGCAAACAATAATGCAAACACGTTTCTGAAAATGAACTACGTTTGAAGATCAAGCAATTTTTGATGTAGGCATTTCAACTAAATTTCATTCTGTTAGACGAGATTGAAAATGCTCTGTTATACCTGTAAAATAATAATTAATGCGTAAAATGCAATTATGTTTAGAACAAGGAATGTAAAATGTTATATATTCAGGAGAGAAATTAGTTTAATTTAAAATTCTTGCGATATTTAAAATAAATTCTTCTAGACCTGTTCTTCTAATTACATTCTATTGACCAGATTGAAAATTTTCTGTTAAACATAATTAGAAAACAATAATAATGCATAAAATGTAATTATGTTTAGAACAAGGAATGTAAAAAGTTATATTAATTCAGGAGAGAAATTAGTTTAATTTAAAATTCTTGCGATATTTAAAATAAATTCTTCTAGACCTGTTCTTCTAATTACATTCTATTGACCAGATTGAAAATTCTCTGTTATATATAATAAGAAAACAATAATAATGCATAAAATGTAATTATGTTTAAAACAAGGAATGCAAAATGTTAAATTAACTGAAGGGAAAAATTAGTTTAATTTAAAACTGTTGCAATGTTTTAAATTAATTCTACGTCGAGACAGATCCAGCCATTTGAATTGTTGGAAACTCAGCTGAAATGTTGGCTGGGCGATCCAGTAACAGAAGCAGTTCTATTGTTCCTACAAATGACTTGCAGCGAAGTATTTTAACGTTTGCCCGGCGGAGCGGTGCGAGGGTTGGCGGGCTGTTCTAATTACTCGTTAACGGGGACGGACTCGCGCGACCGGCCAAAAGCCTGATAACTCGTGCGACGCTGCAGTTGCAGTTCTCCCACCCCACTCCGGGGGATCGAGTGGCAGTGTTCATTACTGTCACTAAAACCCCGAAAATCACAGAGTGAAAGATGCTTTGAGTTCGTTCAGCTGAAAATCAACTCCAAATAAGAAAATAATTTCTCTTAAGGCCTATTTTATCTTCGGGGATGGTGTCTAGAAGGTATCTTAGACGAAAATGACTTTGAAAGTTGTTTGAAAAAACATTTTTATCACCTAAAATATAATCTGAATATGATCCACAACTGCCCGGAGCTAGTGGGACTATGGCTTCCCCAATTTGAAAAATGTTGTGAGGCTGAAGGAAATGGAGAAGAGGACGCTTAGTAAGCAAACCACAGCAAAGTTGGAAAATTGCCTAGCACAAATCCCAGCGTTCTCACGGCCCTACTGCAAAAGTCTCTACGGTGAACATGAAATGTAAATTGTGAATCAAATGTAATTCCGACGTCCTAAGTACTAATATGTTTAAAAGACGAATTGGACATCTCATTGTTAAAATATACCGTAGTGTTTGCTTTAGTATAACACATAATTAAGTTTTTTTTTAATCCTGTTTATTGGAGCTACCTTTCTAGGGTTATATTTCTTAGGAACAGTCTTTTGTCATTAATAAATAGTAAAAGCTTACAAAATTTTGTAAATTTGTGAATATCGTTAATAAAAAATAAGAAAAGTAGAGGGACAAGGTCAGACCCTTGCTGAACACCCGAGTGTGTTGAACTAAAGACGCCATACGCAACGCATTATTGTCTATTTGAAAAATAACTTATAAATAAATTCAGAAATTAAAAGTAAATCCAAATTGGTCGAGTTTATTTAGGAGTACAAATGATTCTACTTTGTCAAAAGCCTTTGCGAATATATTATTTTATTTATTCCAAAAAATTACATAATTATAACATATAAATATAACAGAATAAATAATTATAATGTCTTCAAAAGATTGGAATTCAATTTTGC
The DNA here is from genome assembly GCA_022606495.2 of Halesus radiatus. NCBI lineage: Eukaryota > Metazoa > Arthropoda > Insecta > Trichoptera > Limnephilidae > Halesus > Halesus radiatus. The sequence goes on along the minus strand of JAHDVE020008484.1, from coordinate 47,238 downwards.
GTCATTAAAATAATAAATGAATTAAAAAAATATTTGTGAACGCTACTTTTTTAATATATACATCTCAACATGTACATAATTTTATTTATTTTTTATTAATGATTATTATACTTCTTATGATTTAACTCTCCATAAGTTGAGCTCTAGTGGCTCGTGCTTATGGTAGGAGTATTTAAATAAATAATAAAATAAAAATGCATTCATATTTATATAATGCATAAAGTTATGAGTTAAGTAGTAATCGTTAGGGTTAAGACTTAAGGGTTAAGGGTTAAGGGTTAAGGGTCGATATTTAACAGTTAACAGTGATACATTGTAGTTAGCCTAATTGAAGTTTATAAAACTCCATTTTTATAGAACCAAAGAATTTTTTGGAGGAAGCGATAATTAAATTTTAATTTTGTTAAATTCTCGTTCATTTTTGTAACATGCCTATTCTCGCGGAATTCCCTTAACTTAACTCTCCCATCACGTCTGGGAGCTTAGCACGAGCGCGTGCGATGAAGTACTGACAAGAGCAATCGAGCTGTGACAAAAACCACGCCCGTTGTCAAATTCAGAAACACGCTGGCCGTTCACACACATAATTTCACGTAGAATTTTTGCATTTTCGCTGTGCACATAACATTTAATACGTCACATGTTCCGATTTCATTATTTTTCCCTTCAGATGGTCGTGATTTGTGCCTGTAATAGCGCCATATTCCCACTGTGCGACTGACACGAATTTCACGAACGTCGCCGGCTGGAGATTTATGAAAATGAGAGAGATTATCTTCGAGTGCGATAAATTACGTTTTTGATTAAGTTCACGGTGTATTCTGCGCCCCTTGCGGTAGCTTTATACAGGCGCTAATGCCCCATCTATTTTACCTCCACGACTAACCGTTTTCGTTGAATATGTGTTAATTTTTTTTTACAACGTACCGATGAAAAATATCGGAACACCAGAAAAAGAAATATTTAAAAAATAAATATGTTTGACTAATCCGGCTCCCACGCCTAAACGTTCCATTAAATTGTACAGCTTTTGGCTCCATTGTACAGTTAAGTGATGGTCTTATAGCTTGGAGTTCTTAAATATTGCTACCGATGCTTTGTACATTTTAAATCAGGCGCACGCGGGACGTAGCAAACCCTTCATAAAAACGCTCAAGTGGGCGCAGCATTGAAGCGTAGGCTCGTATCAACATCACGTAATGATTGCAGAATGTCTAATAATAGGTATTAGGACAAGGAGTTTTGGTTCAGATATTTTCATAACTATTTTGAAAATGTACATTTTGGAAGTTACGACGAGCGAGTTAGTTGCGAGATTAAAATGGTATAAACGGTTATTTCAGGGAGAAAAACGTGATTTTTAATTTTTTTTAAAGCTATATAATATATAATTGAAAATGATGCCACAAAGTTATCAATAATTTGAAGAAACTATATAATATAAATAACATTGAAATCTTCAAACGATTGGTAATCACTCTGTGGCGTCATTATTAATAATTTTTTTTTCATCACTTTATAAATATACATAGATATCTACTTGTTTCGAAAGCGATGCTTTCTTCATCAGGAATATATGAATACTGTAAAATTTAATTTATTTATCACCACTTCATAAATATCTATGTATATTTTATAAAGTGGTTAAAATAAAGCGTATTTTTAATTCATTTATATTAAAATCATTTGCAGATAGGTAGAAGCACGCAATTTAATCAATGGAGGACATAGTGGAATATCTTACAAAACATGAAGGTATTAAAACAAAAATGTTTCCACATATGGACAAATAACAAATCACAATGCAACGTGCACAAAAAAGACACAAAATATAAAGGTAACGGTTGCAACTAGGAATCGAATCCAGAACCCCTAGTCTTACCAGGACTGGCATATGTGCCAAATGAGCTATTGAGACCTAATTATTTTTCCGTAATTATTATTGATCTTATATCTCAATTTAAGAAGTATTAATATTATCCTTAATTAATTCCCATATTTTTGGATGCTGTCTTTTCAAATAATTGTAAAATTCTACAAGAATGTACTTGTAATGTAGATAGTGTCTCGGATATAAATATCCGATATTTTATTTATGTGGGAAATCTATTGACTTTTCCATAAGTCTTCAATTTGAATATGAATCGTCAATTTATTGGATTAACTTATTGAAGCTGATAAACCTCATTGTAATATGTAATCACTGAAGACGATAATATTAACAAATCTCACTGAAACATGAAATAGAAAAAAAAGTAACGATCACTGGGACACAAACCGGTGTCTCTATCAATTGAGCCATTAAGACCTAATTAGGGTTTCGATAGGGATTGAGTAATAAAAGTATATTAAAGATTCTAAACTTACCACAGGAACAATATTCACCTGTTAAATATATAGGAGGATGTTTAAAAGGCAATTTATTCGATATCGTTATTCTGCCAGGCTGCCGAAATTCATCACCGTAGTTACAATTATGAAGCCCTGTTAATACTGGGGTACAACATTCTATTCAACTATCCAATCACAGCGCTTAGCAGAGGCAAACACTGCTCGGAAAATCACTGTCCTGCGGAAACTGCCTAGGGTTCCACACGAAATCAGTAGGGAAAAATAGCTATCATCCTATGAACATAGCATTGAAATATGTTTAACGTGACCTTTTTTTCGTGAATACCAAGCGAAAGTCATACTGCCAGTGCCCAGTGAAATTTTGTAGCCGTGTGCACAAGATATTTCATTAATTTATTTATTTATTAAAGCCCCAAAGGGTTTTTACATATTTTAACATTAAAATGACTATGTGTACAGAAAGAAGAAAAAAAGTTTACAAAAAAATAACATGATAAATAGTTGGTATATAACATAGTTGTAACATATTTATAATACATACGTATGTATAATAATTTATAAGTGCATGACACAGAGAAGTTATAAAGGGAAAGGTTTTCAATTTGTAGATACTACTCTTTTTTTCAAAAAAAAAATAGTAATAGCCTGATCTACATGATACATAATGCACAAGTGCGTAATATATAATATGAGTGCATGACATTGTGAAACAAAAAAATATCATTCCGTTTTTATATTTCGGATGATGTAAAAATGTATGAAATTGCATAATACATAATATAGTATATGATACATAGAAAGATGAACCGATAGAAGCGTATTGTGAGCGTATCCGTGTGCCCGAAGAAAAATAAAGATTTCCTTACTTCTAGTTGAATTGTTAGTGAATAATGAAAAGTGTAATAAATTATTTTTTATTTCCGAAATTCTTTCTTGGACAGATAATCAATTAGAGCAGACCTATTTGGGACCTAGGGGTCTAACGGTATCCGGACTTTTATGGATTGTCTGTTTAGTATATGAGGCAGGAGAAAATGGTGTTGCAGGTCTAGTTATTATATATAGGCAAAGCCACTTCAAACACTGATTTAATTATTTTTATAAACAATAATTATTAATCTAAAACACTCATCCAAATTGAAAAAACCTTTCGAGCAAAGATAAATGTCGCCGGCAGGACTCGAACCCGCACCCTTCTAATGTCCGGTCAGATGCTCTACCGTTGAGCTACGTCGGCTTATCGCAAACCCGCCAAGTTAATCAATATATACTAGTGTTCCATTCAATAATTACTGTTTTTATTATATTTTTACCTTATCTTTTTATCTTTGCTCGGAAGGTTTTTTTCAATTTGGATGAGTGTTTTAGATTAATAATTATTGTTTATAAAAATAATAATTGTTACCCTTTGCGCTATGCACAAAAATCTTGTCTTAAGTTTTTAAGAACTTTAGTTTATCAATTAATACTGATTTAATTCTTTATTTTGCTCTTTTGAGCTTTTTCCACTCTATGAAAAAGTAAATAAATCATCTGTTAAATGAATAAAATGCTTACCCATGTGAAAAAAGCCATTATAAACGAAATGAAGTGGAATGTTTTATAATGAAACAATTTTAAATCCATTCGCTCATTGATTTCGAAGCGACGCGCCACAATATGAAAATATTCACCCGAAAGTCGCGAAAAGAAAACAACATTATCTATTAAAATAAGAAATGCAAATAACGTAGATTCCTAAGAGTTCGATCGAAGCGTCTGCAAGTCTACTGATTACAATGAATAATAATAACCCAGTGCTGTTATTTAGATTCGTAAAGAATGCAAGGCGTAATGTGTAAGATTAAGAAATGTTTGGACATATAGAGCGAATGAACGAAAAAAAGAGTGTAAGGAGAACATATGACGCGAATGTGAATGGAAAAAGAAACCGGGGACGCCCGAGGAAGACATGGCATGATCAAGTGAATAAAATACTTGAGTCGGGCCATGTCAGAAGTCTGAATAACAGAAGAGAATGTATGAATATGAATGAAGCAAGAAGTGTATGCGAAGATCGAGTTCTTTGGCGGTCTGTCCTCTCTGCCTACCCCTGCGGTGAAACGGCGTGATGGTTAGTTAGTTCAGTTATATCTTCGTTGAATAGAAAAAAATAAGTAAGAAGTCCAGAAACTTTTCTTTAAAATGCACGTTGCTGGGTTTAGCCCTGGCTCTTCTTCCTGTGATCTTCAACCGTAAACGTGATCCGTCTGTATTGTGCATTTTACTCATGTATCTCACTAACGGGGCCTCGTTGAAAAAAGCATTACTTTCAGCTCATGCATACTAGTTAATGGTTTTATATTACACTGACGATTTTCTATGAGCAATGAAACATCACACAGCAATTTTTAAATAAAAAAAATAATGATCTTTTGGCGACCTATTTGGTGAAATCATTTTTTTGTTAGCTAAGTGAACATTTCAGAGCTCCATAGTTTATGATGGCTATATCCAGTGGCATGTAAAGTGTTTGTAACCAGGGTAAGCGGCAGGAAAAACAATGAACTAAGTGATATACAAATTTCCCCAGACCCTTCATGCAAGTTTTCGCTAGGAACGGCCAAGCTGCTGGCTATAATAGCCAAAGTTTGTTGGAATGACCTTAGTCACATAAAATATCCAATGACTGTTTAATTATGCATATTACAAGCAAATTACCGAATACATCAAATTTCCGCTGAATAAACATAGGCAATATTTGAAAAAAAAAGCCAACATGATATTATCATTATTGCGTTAGAAAAGTTGTTATAATTAATAGATGTACCAACAGATGGCACCGATTGATACATTTTGCTGGCATTGCCGAAAAGCATTGCTTTTCAGACACAAACAAAAACGAGTCGTCCTTTGACACGCATTGCGCATACATGTACGTTTGAATGTTTAGAAAAGAGTCAAAAATTGAATATGATGTGTACGTCATTTTGCATACTTAGTTCCTACTTTCGACACCTTATAGTGTATCGCGCGCGGCGTTGCTTTTCTTGTTAGGTACGTCGCAATTACTTAGACTTAGAGCAATAATATTATTTACTTTTTAATATTATTTACATTTTTGTCTTATACGCCTTTATGGACAGCACGCCTCTGGATATAATTTTAGCATATCGTTGATTGAAAGCAGTTTGTTGCTTCAGTGAAACTTTTATTTGTGATATTTGAAACTTTTTTATAACGAAACATGTTATTTAAACGCAATTTAGTTTTATCGTAGTTTTCCTGTATCCTAATTATGGCATTAGCATATTTAGTGATCGAGGTTGTATATGCAGGTACCTTCAACCGGCTCCCTCTCCGAATCTTATGTTTTTGCCTATTTTTCGGAAAATTCTCCAAATTAATAAATAACATGGCCGTCATGCTTAATTTGAACAAAAGCCGAAGCGGGCCGAGATTCGGCGTTAAACGGAAAAAGTTTAATTGTCACCTCTCTTTGGATTTTATGGTCTTCAAATGTGATGGAGTATGAAACACCCCAACCTGGTACAGTTAATTTGAAAGCACGTGTATTGACGTTCCAAACTACCGTGTGAAAGAAGATGCGTTAACACAAACTGAACAGCGAGGGTGAGTGCCCCACGCTTGACGTCTCATTACCCTAATCCAGCGAGGCACATCATACTCAGCACACACCTACAGCATTTTATATATCATTATGAAAATAAAATATTATCGATCGAATTTACACCGCTTGTGTCTGCTTGATCGGCGATGTGTAGTGACTATTAAAATTACTCGAATTATGTATTATTTACGTAATATGTGTCAGCACAAGAGACATAAATACATTTAGCGATGGTGAGAAACCAATATTTTTTCTTGTCGACTAGATTTTTTTTTGTTTATGTTACTAATCTTTGCGTTATTTCGACTAATAAAATGTATCTTTAGGCACCTCCAGCAAAATCATTTCAAATATATCATTGCTTGCGTAGTGGTGTACTGTATCGTAGGACGTCTGAGGGGTTAGGATAAGCTGCGGACGGGTGTTCTAAACTATTTATTTCAAACTAATTTAACCACTCTCGATGTGCACCACTACACAAGCAATAATCTCTTTAAAATTATTTGCCCGTACTAACACACAACACGACCCGTCAGTGGTTGAGTCGGCATCGTGTCTGGGACTTACCCAGGCATCGTGAGTTCAATTCCTCGGATGGCAAAGTCTTCCACCACGTAGTAGGAGATTTTCAAACATTGTCAGGTCACAATGAAACTGGGAATGTATGATCTTTTTAAAAAAATGTAGTGGACCAGATTCAGAACTGTCCGACGCGTCGGACAGTTTGACGGCAGCGGAATTATGATGTTCGCATCGGGTAAATGTGTTGTGAATGAGGGAGTTAGTATGAAAAAGTGGAGAGATGTAAGATAAGAGGAAGATGAAGGCTAGAAAGTACTTGACTCTTCAGTCCTGGAGCGCAATTCCCGTTCTTTTTAAGGAAGATTCCTTATCTTTTTCCTTAGGTTTAAAGACTTCTTGATTAACTGCGGAATACCGATGAGACATAGTAAAAATATCCTAAATAGATTGTTAAGAGATTATTTGAAAACGCTAATTGATAAAATATCTTCAAGGGACACAAGATATCGAACGAAAACTGTTAAAAACAATTACATTATATTATAATGGATTTTAATGCATTTAAAAAAATATATATAAATACGCCTTTTAATGAAGAATTACGTTTTGTAAAAAGGTACCTACCTCACTAGATAGTAATGTCTTTAGTTCTAAAAGCCACATTTTCAGCCGTGGTTAATCTATGGCGACCGAAGAGGTGGGTCATTCCACTTATTTTACGAACTCGTTTCCAATTCCGAGTTTGCACACGGACTCGATTCCTCGCACTCGGTCTTCGTTCCTTTCGGTCCGCGCGGGCCCGCCGTTACGGAAGCAATTTTTTTTCATTTCACACTATTGAATAGGAACGCTTTTCGTTTCTGACTCCAATCCAAAACCTTTGCCGGTCCGAGTGTGAGTTCGGAACGAGTGAATCCGGATTTGCGAACTCGGAGTGAGTCCACCGCCTTCGGAATCGAATTCATTGGATTTGGCCAGCTGTAATGACTCTCCTCTATGCCGCGCCCTCCGTGAATTGTCGAAAATGTCAACATCTATATAATCTTTAATAATGTTTACGAACTAATTATGTTTAAAGTAAATTATAACGTATTATTGGTAACTTACATAATATTCAGTTTTTCTCTTGTTAAAACTACACAAATATTCAATTTTTAATAAATGTCATTCGCTTAATGACAGCTGATAGCTGTCACCTGAGAGAACCAGAACCGCAGTTAAGCAAGAAGTGTTTAAGCCTAAGGAAAAGGATAAGGAATCTTCCTTATAAAGATCCAGAATAGCGCTCCTGGTCTCTAAACATGGCTACATATATTTCAAGTAAAGAGTCGATTTTGAATGGTGGTCAAGGCGATACAGATAAATAAAAATAAAAGTGCCAATATATTCAATAGTGACCGGATAAATCAACACACCTATGAATCAGCTCACTTTTTAAGCGATAAAGCCGTTAATAATGGAAGATGTAAAAAAAAAATAGCCCGACAACCTAATTTAACCAAACCTAATTAATATATATTTTTAGGTTAGGTAAGATTAGGTTTGAAGGGTAGATTTTTTTCGTACTTTTAATGATTTTATCACTTTTAAAAAGTGCGCCGATTCATACGTGCGTTGAATTATATACTATATTTGATGATTTTAGTAGATTCTACATTTTTGTAATAACCCGCATGGAAAATTATTCCCACCCGGCTTTTGAACCAGCTCTTTGATACTCTCAGAGCCGTTACCGAGAAACGTCGGTAGATGTATCATATCGCGGCAGGGGTATAAAGTAAAACAAAACGCAGACTGATGGATCGTGCAAAAAAGGAAAGGCCAAGCATAATGCAGCGGAATTATTTAAGGAAGGTAAAGTTCTAGAAAGCTGAATAGTCCTCGAGTGGGAGCTTTGCGTCGATTAAGGATGTGAAGCGAACCTACGAGTTGGAGAAACACCGAACTCTGCTAGAAAGAAGTATAAAAGAGCATTAAAATTCAGAATATCCGTCTTATCGCATCGTTAAGCGTTAAAGTCGGTTAATTGAGGATATTTAAAAGTTTTTTATTATTTTAATATCATGTTAATAGTGAGAGAGACCTAAATAGGTCCTTGTTCCAATGCGATTCCTAAGCAGCGTTAATTCCGTAATATCACGCCACGTTCAACTACGTCGTGCCAAAACCATCGCTGAAAGTTACAGAATTACTTGCAAATTGCAGAAACTCCGAAATGAACTCATCGCACAAAAAAAACTAACACTCATACAAGATTTTATTTCATTCTAAAAACTTCACTTTTGGCATTCGGTAGTTCATGTCAAACGAGGTTTTGTGAATATTTATTGAGCTCCAACTGCGTTGCAGTAGGTACGCGTCAGGTTACTTGTGTGTTATGGCAAGATTGCTAACATTAAATGGCGAGAATTCAACACGCGATACAACCACTTACTTTGTGATCACTGGTGGAATGGTAAATTCAATTATAAAGCGGCTTTCCTATTTTAGCTGACATTAATTGGTTCCCCCTAGGTCGGACTTAAATGGTAATGGCTGTATTGCATGGGACCTTTGAGCTCTGACATGTTCCAAGGTGAGTATTGAATATCTTCAGACCGTCCAGACCATAATTAATATGTTTCTGACCCAAATACCGATGTGTCCAGAGTGGTGTCGTTGTTCATTGTGTGATTGTAAATATGTCCCATTGCGGTGAAGATAGTGATTACATAGTAATTTAATAATTAAGAGATTCCTAGTATGAGTATATTGGTAAACTTTGATATTTCCCCTTTACCCTTCTTCCAGATAAATCCTTGAACAAGGTGGTGGAATAGATTACTGTCCTATAGTCCCTTTTGTTAGATTGTTTTGTTTGCTTTCGGTATTATGAGAATCGTGTAAATCCTGTTTATAGTGTTTCTGTGTAAATTTACACGTAAAACCGCATTACTATGCACAGTAAATTCTTCCGTGAGAGTCGTCAATGTCAGTCAGTAAATTCATCCAAAAGGTTTTGTTTTAAAAGGAGTCGAGGAGGCCTGTTATATAACTATTTTGGAAGTATTCATTTATTTTAACTGCAATTATGATATTCTTTCTTTTCTTTATTGAAAATAAATATATATTTTTAATAAATAACAAAAAACAAAACACTTAGTTTTAACCACACTCAATAACATATATATATATACGTTTATTGAAAAAAAACATCAATAAATTTTCAGTGAATAATAAAAACAGGCTCACACCAAAAGCCTTTAGGAGAATGAAATGTTTTGGTGGGTTGAGTATTGAAAATAATGTTTTACAATCAACCAGTTTTATATCACGAATCTAATTATTACAGAAAAGTTAAAAGAATATATATATAATACACATACTTTCAACAGATTCAAAATAAAACTTGTCATCCACCATGAATCAAGAAAACTTTAAACTCTATGACAAAAACTCATCATAAAGGCAAAATTTTATGAATGATTTTTGTTCTATTGTAAAATTCAGTTATTTAGATAAGTGCGAATTATTTTACAATCAATAGAAGAAAAGTGTCTGGGATGAGAAGATGGAAAGAAGTTGGAGGAGAGTTGAGAATAATTGTAAATTTAGACCAATTCACGAAACACTTATAGTAATTATTATTAAGTTCATTGATAATTTATATAGCGTTATTTCTTTGAAATTAACTGAACGGTGCGACGCGGTGCTTTTAAAATAATTATTTAATACTTGAGAATATTTGAAAAGGCCTTAAATTTCCAAAATAAATTCCCAATTAAGACAAATCCTAACGTGATAATAAGACAGTTTGTATAATTTATATTTTTTCGGGAAGTTTTTTTTTTACCATATTTTCGTTATTTTAAAGGTCCATTGTTTGTCATATGTTTACTGAAAACGTGAAGAATGAAATCTATATTATGAGTGTGAGGAGGGGCGTATATTGCTCTATGACCAATTGTAGGCTGCACATTTTTCGATTGTAATTTAATATGTTGGCCACGAAAAAATCGAAAACTTTCAGATTTTCAATTTTTTCTTAATTAAGGCACAGGTTTTCAGCCTTTGTGGACTGCACGCCACTAAAAACTTCTTCGGTATAAGGAAATTACTGCAATAGGCTGCGGGTAAGAAGAAACCAGTTAAACTGCACTCGTACCAGTCATATAGGTATCGAAGTCATGACATTTGGCCGTTTAGTTCTTCCTCTTCCACGTCCTCAAGCATGCCTTGGTTGGTGAGTATGGTAAACTTGTAATTTCATTATCAGAATATGATCAACATTATATAAGAGTTTCCTATTTTTTTAGTATAATTTCATAAGTTAAGGCTATTCAATAAAAAAAAACTTTTAAATTAGTATCTGTCTCTGCGAGACTATATCTGTGATTTGTACCTTGTCTGAATATACGAAAAAAAAAAAAACAGAGAACTCCACAAAAATAGAAAAATGTCCGCGCGTGTTATTTGTCATTTGATAAAAGCATTATAAGAAGCGTCACAGTTCTAGAAGAGCAGAGTAATAGCGTTAGCCATTAGCTCTCCGAGGGTGGATTGCGATCTTTTTCCCTTATTTGACAATGTGATTATGTGAGAGGGGATATTTTCCGCGGATATTCTTTGATGAAGAGCGGGCGAACTACCGCGGCCGGGACGCTGATGGGCCAGAACACATCTATAATTAACTCTGGAAGGCTGGGCTAAAATTACCATAACGAGCCAAGAGTTCAGTTCAGTCTTCTGGCGATTCGAATACTCGCGGAACGTTCACGTTAAACCGTATTTTCTGGCATTAATTCTTGAGCATTTTAACTGGCAATAATTAAAATAATGGGGATAGATTGGCAGTGCTGTTTTCCTGAGCGCACTGGGTTTTTTTTATTTTTCGATTTATTCATTATTCCTCCATGTGCCACTGGCGTAAAATGAGTTAATATTTTTCCACAACAACTCACGTCTTCAGATATTCGTATTCATAAACAGGAATTTAAAAAAACATTTTTCATTTCCTACCCGCAGTACCCAGCTTAATTCGATAAAGCAATATTTTCTTTTGAACTGTTGTGCAAATATCTATTCACATATATCTTTTTTAAATCTTGACAGTTCATCCCGCAAGTGTAAACCTTTTCGTAGCCCACGACATCTCTGTGAAAACATGTAAATACGAAATTTCTTTTACATCACAAAACCTAAATAGGTATATTTCTCCAATGACTAAGTAAACATACAATTTAAGAATACACGTAAAAAAGACCTATACATAAATGTCTGCTTTTATTACATATTATATATTCGCATGCAACGAAAGTTGTCCATGTTGATGGGTTTAATATTGACTGATGTAAGTATAATGAATAGAATTTTCCCGTATTCGTACTACTCGTAATTCTGATCATCGATAATTTCTAATAGAACTGTTTAGATTTATACAGGATGTTAAGAGGAATGGCTGCGCTGCCTGTTTCATACATAAATTAATTTTGGATTTGAGGCCAAAATACCAATCCAAACTGAATGATATATTTTTAAGTATTTTATTTATTTTTGTTTTAAATTACGTACTAAATATTTACTAAACCTTTAATAAAAAAAAAATCCAACAAGTTTAATGGGTATTAAAAGACTTAAAAGACTTACTTTAACTAATGATTCCTTACCTTGTTTGGAGTAAAAATCTAAATGATTTTGCGGTCCCCGGCGGGAATAATTTTAATTTACCTATAAAATAGTATGTATTTGACAGTTAGGGTCGAGGTGGGGGGTTGTGCGGTTACTCGGGTGAAAAAAGGTCATATTGAGAAGAAAAAAACTACAAAAAGTGTCATCGGAGACTATCATTCCACCTACATTTTTACCCCAAGTAAGAAAGTCAGGTACGTCTCTAAAAGTTTGATAACATCCACGGAAGTGGTAATATTAAAAATAAAACACGTGCCTTTTAGATATCTGTACTACAAAAGTATTATACTAAAGGCATAATACATTTTATGGTTCCTCAATGTCAAGATCTTTAATCTCCGAAACCGGGGATCACCGGGCGCTTGTCGGGAAGTTTCCATGGTACTGAATCCACCCAACCTTGCATAGTTGAATTGTGGACTTCCTTAAGGGAAGAACGTTCCAGATAGTAGTTGACGGCTGTTATTTCTCTCCTCACCAAATTAGTGCTCCAAGGATCTGCGCTGCCACCGACGTTGTTTTTGTTGCACATCAACGACATCGTTGAATATGCACCAATCCACTGCTACGTTGATGACAGCACTATTCAAGATGGTTATCTTTTGACAAGCCTCCTTCCACATATGACGTCCGAACAGCTCGGGAAGTTTGAGACAAAAAGTTGACCACCACCTTTCATGTCCGGGGCACGGCCAACCTGGTCATTTTCAACGTCTCGAAACCCAAGCGTGTCTGATTTCAGCAAAGAGGGAGATCAATGACTGTCTGGTGGAATTTAATGGAAACACCATCCCAAATAAAAACTCCATTGGAATGCTTGGAGTAAGTATTTCAGACCAGCTCTAGTAACGGGGCTCCATCGAAGCCCCAGTAAATCTGGCTTCCATAAAACTGGGCGTCTTGTATAGGGCTATAAACCAAATAGTGATCAGTTGCTAACCCTGTACAAAACTCAAGTACGTCCATCAATTAAATTTGGGAGCCACCTCTTGGCTGGAGCTATCTGATAAACCTGCTTGATTCTGTGCAAAGGGGGGCGGTCTGTCCAATTGACAATGCGTTGTTAACAGACCTGTTGCCACCTCTAATTCATAAACGCAATATAGGTATGCGGAGTCTGTTCTACGGGTATTTCAAAGGAGCCTGCTCGACGGAACTAGCAGCATTGATCCCCAGTGCACTAGTGCACATGCGTTAAACTCGACGGACACGCGTGGAGCACCCGTTCACAGTTGATGTCGGCTTCATGAGAACGGGTCGATTCTCTGACACATTTTTTCTAAGGCGACTCGCATATGGAATGACCTACCGGCATCTGTTTTTCCTCCTTCATGTAATCCAGGCCTCTTCAAGACCCGCATTAATAAATCCTTCAATAACAGCCCCTACATTGACCCGCCTCACGATACTGCCCACCGGGTGGTGAAATAGTTCCCCTGTCTTTATACCGTACATACAGGAGCGCTCTTGTGAGGTGCAACCATTAAAAAAATATACATATATATATATATATATATATATATATATATATATATATCAAGGAATTCGTTACATATTCTCATGACGAATGGGATATTAATCAAACATATCATTACTGGCTTTAAATAAATCACCAAGTTTCGTCACAAATTAATTGGATTAATATTATTGCTCGCGTCTAGCTGGAAGCGGACATCCGTAAAAATTTACCGGAAAACTTATCTTCATTGAATGTGAGGAATTCTTTCGAAATCTTTTCCATCGAAAGGAAAGGAAAATGTTTTGGTAGAATTTTGGCTTGAAAAGCTCTACTAGAATTTCAAAGATTCGTATACAAATTGAATAGCAAATTTATTTTTCTGTGAAAAGCTTCAAACTTTGTATGAAACATTATGTTAAATGCTTAGAGAGCCACACTTTTGATATTTTACATACATAAATAACATCTCTATAAATAGTCCATATTACACGAAATTATAATTCACGAACAATCGGCGTGTTTATATACTGTTACGACCGCAACGTATGCATTGTTGTTTGCCGTGTTCAAGTTAAGTTCTCGAAGTTCCCTTAGTAGTAGGTAGCTGTATTCTCTAGAGAAAACATTCCCGGAGTGCGAGGATAACTAAATACCAAGTAATTATTATCGCTGTTTATTTAGGTATTAGTAGATTAACACCGACACAGAATTATTATTTCGTATCCATCAAGACCGGTTTAGAGAATATTAACATTTATTTGTAGGTATCTTGTACATTGCACGGTACATGTAAAAGAAATCTTTAGAAACTAACCAGAATAGAATTTAATTTAGATATACACGATGTGGGACGTACCTGACGAAATTTAACCAAGAATAAGGAAGTCCAATTTATTAATTTATTTATTTTTTTATCAATTATTACGTTCAAACTTAAATATCAGTATATTTCGTTTTTTTTCTAAAGTTAGTTTTGATTGTTAAAATAATTTTCAATGTTTCAATTTTTCAAAGCCCGTCAAAACGCTCCAAATCTACGGTCGGTTTTGATCAGTTTTGAGGTTAGAATGTCAAATGTCAAAACAAGGATGAGCTTTACCGTACATACTTGTATATTCTATTCGTGGTAAACCATAAATAAACATAAGTATTAACATTAAGTAGCTTTTTAGAAACTTTTACTAAAAAAAAAATAATAGTATTGGCCATTAACGTTATCATAATATCCGTTTTGATAGTTGATTTGATCATAAATTCTCTAATTTCTTTCACGGTTAATAGTTGTTTATATTGAACAAAAATTATAGAATAATTATTAATCTAAAACACTCATCCAAATTGAAAAAAACCTTCCGAGCAAAGATAAATGTCAAGTATTTGACAAGTCAAAGCAATTTTCACCAATAAAATGTAGACATAATTTGTCTCGACGCCATCTATTTGAGGGATTTAGCCGTTACAAGCCTCTCTCATACTAATAAAGTTGGTTGTTTACAGGTGAAAATATAATAAAAACAGTAATTATTGAATGGAACACTAGTATATATTGATTAACTTGGTGGGTTTGCGATAAGCCGACGTAGCTCAACGGTAGAGCATCTAACCGGACATTAGAAGGGTGCGGGTTCGAGTCCTGCCGGCGACATTTATCTTTGCTCGGAAGGTTTTTTTCAATTTGGATGAGTGTTTTAGATTAATAATTATTGTTTATAAAAATAATAATTGTTACCCTTTGCGCTATGCACAAAAATCTTATCTTAAGTTCTTAAGAACTTTAGTTTATCAATTAATAAAAATCATAGAGCTTAAAGTCACCCAAATTAAAATAAAATATCGCCAAAACTAAAAATTATAAATATTTAAAATACAAAACAAAATCGACAAATATTTTTTTCTTCATTATCAAAAAACTGGATGCTCACGTGACGTCAGATGTTCCAAATGCAATGGTACCAACATAACACGGTGTTTTGATGAGCTGATTTTTCATTTACTTTTAAATAACGATTTATTAATTCTACGTATAATTATATAATGAAATCGATGTACTGAGAATTGGCGTTTGCTGATCTATATGAATAAATATTTTTAAAGTTGTTATATTTTTCACTGTAGTTAATTATTCTTGACATCATTTGGAATAAAAAAAGAGTACTCGTATATAAAATTTTGGTCTCCGGTGAGTTATTTTTTGGTTTTTTGTACAAACAGTTTTTTTATCAAATTAAATACAAACAAAAAACTTTCACATATCGTCATTGGTCACTTAGCCTGGTAACTGCACTACCCCAACACTGACTATTCAATAACTACTATTTTTATATGATTTTATGCGGTAAAAAATACGTATTTATATATATCGCCTGATCCTAAAATGCTATCTACATTTTTAACCACTGGTCAAAGAAAGTCAGTTACGTATCTTAATACCCTGTACGTATCGATACAATACTGAAAAAAATGGATAACCGATCAATGACAAATTATACAGGAGAGCTATATAAAGATTCTGCTATTTTTCAAAAGTGTTACGATAAAAATGATTTTTTTACATGTTTTCATGAAATCACATATATCGTAATGAAATGCCTTTGGTCTGTCAAAAACAATACGTTTACTTGGATACGAAAAAAGGTGGCATATGTAAAAATCAAAATACTTAACTGATGAAAGCTGATACCATTTATTCATTTTTAACAGAAGCACGGAACGTCATTTGGAACTTAACTGTACAAAAAACCCAATTTTATAATTTTTGGATTTATTCTGTTTTTGCAGTATGGCGACGATTAGTATAACCCTAACTCCTTTAAATAATTATTTATCTCCCTAGTGATAATAATTATGACATACCTAATACCTATCTATTTATATGTTATATCGTTAAATTTTTAAGAGGCGATGTAAAGAGTTTTCGGTAGAGGTGTTTTAAAAACGGTTGGTTTCATTTAATTTCCCACCGATCGTCGATAGACCTGGCCCGATCGATGATAACATTACAAGTCTCCTAGAACTGATGGCCCCCAGGCTCCGCTCTGCACCGTCGCATCGCTAGCAGCGAGCGCCTGTTATGTACTACCCAACTACCTCTACCTGCCGTGATGCCGGGGGAGCTGAAGCGATGAATAATTCTAATTATTAGCAACGAGCGATTATGATTTATCCTCCGATCAGATTTGGCTCTCTAGCAACGTTCAGATACGGGTACAGGGAAAGATAATGAGAAATCAGATGGATTGGAAAATCGGAGCTTGCAGTGTGGCTCGATAATGTTAATTATAATGCCATTATGGGATGCGTTCACTTGAACTCCTGCTTAATAACTTCTGCCATTATTAAGCGCATCTAGAACATGATTATAACGCTACGCACTCACAGATGGCGTTAATATATTATATTATAGAACAAAAATACTTTTAGCATTGAATGCTTCTAAATATTGATATGAATTGTTTGTTGGCGGGTGTACATACGGAATATGAAATGGAATAAATTGTTATTGTGAGTTTAAAACACAAGTCCTTCAAAATACTGTATGTATGTTAGTTTTACAATAATTATTTTATTTTCTCGAGGGACTAGAGCTTTAAATCTACAGTAAAAGTGTTTTTTTTTCTTCTTAAATATTTGAATCAGTGCCATCTGTGAGCACGTATCACGTTTTGTTTAACCTTAAGTTATTTTATTATACTAGTACCAAAAGGCATATTGAACAAATAATTTAACTCAAAACTTCAAAAGTATCTTTTCCACATGTAATGCCGTCGAATTCTGTTGATTAGAAAAGTATTTTCAAAATCGTTAATGTTTATTACCTATCTATCAGTGGCGTGCGGTCCATAAATGCTGAAAAGTTGTGCCTATCCTTAGAAAAACGAACCATAAGGGGATCCACTTCGTAAAATTCGAACAAAATCATGCACTTCTTATGCAGGTGGCGAAAAGCTTGAAATTCCCGCGTAACATAAACCACATGGTTTGATTTACGCAAAAATTTTTTTTTACCAAAATGGTTGTTTTATTTTATTTTGTAAAGGTCAGGCATAAAATATTTAAGTGTTTTTCGGTCATATTCTAAAATGATACTTTATTTGTCACGATGGACAATATGATAATATCTGAAAAGGGGTTTGAAAGTAGGAGATTTTGCACGTTAAACATTTATTATAATTCTGATACTTCTAGGCTATATCAAAAAAATGCTGGGTTAAACCAAAAGCCAAGAAGTGTTCTACTTTGAGTATTTAATTTAATCATCTATGATATTTCTAGGTCATCAAATTACTTCGAATTACATAGCCTTCAAGATTTATTTTTTATTGTTGATCAAAATGTATTTTTTCCACGAATTTGTGAATATTTTTATATGTCACAATCGTTTTACATTAATTAATTGTTTCTATATAACAAATTTAAACTTTTAGACTTAAGAATAAATAAAATATTCAATTTGAAATAATGAGGAGGTCGTCTTTTTTTTATTTCAATGAAAGTGTATATTGAAAGAGTTAATAAGGTGAGTAAAAATCTTTTTTAAATATTCCAAAAAATGACGATGTTCTGAGCTTTCAAAGTGAACCTGGGTGAAACAGATACCCGTCACGTCTCAATACGTGATTTGGTACAATTCATAAATAAAATGTCAGTAACGCATACTGCCGAGCAAGTCATATTTTTAAAATATCAACATTTTGACGGCCATCTTCGGTACTATTCTGCTTTCTTTTTAATTTAAAAAATTTCTATCATCAGCATGTTCTAATTAATATGATATATTTGTAAATAATATGAAATTTCATTGTAGGAGACAAAATATTTGTGAATAATTAGAATTATTTATAACCGAACTTGAAAAACGATATACAGACAGCCTAACTTTGGTTATGTAACAATGCACGCCACTGCTATCTATATTAAAACGTTTCCCAGAACTTGTTAACGGGGTATTCAGATTAAAGACTGCAGAGTTAACATAGTTGGACATTTATTGCCTTCGGTTTGTAACATCAGAGTTTTAATATCACAGACGATCGATTAATAAACATTTTAGTTATAAAAGTTCAGAGAATCAACGGAAAAGTTTTTTTATGAAGAATTGTCGTTTTTTTTTTAATCGTTAAAGATAATATTAATCAAATAAAATACGAAACAGTAAAAAAGTTACTGTCGCATCTGGGACTCGAATCCAGGACCTCTTCGTCTATTCGGGACTAGAAGTATGAAAGGTATTAAATTGAAGTATGATACCGATAAAAATTATGGAAAGCAATAAGGTGGTATTAGTTCAATTGGTTAGATCCTCGGATAGGCCGAGAGGTCCCAGGTTTCTTGTCGCAGATGCGACTATTACCTTTTTTATCTCTGTTTTTTTCTGTTTCGTATTTTATTTGAGATTAGTTAATATTATCATCAATGATTAAAAAATATTAAAATGAAGTTCATAAGCTTCAATAAGTTATTCCAATAATAAATTGAATTTTAATCCTAGATTTATAGAAAAAGCTAATAGATGAACTACATAAATAAAAATCGAATAGGTATACCCGAGACACCATCTAAATTGCAAATATATTCGGGTAGAATCTTGCAGTCAATATACGAGGGGAAAGATAGCAGCCAAAAATATGTGGGAAAAAATTGAAGATGACATTAACAGTTCTTAAATTGAAGTATGATATCGATAAAAATGACGAAAAGTAATAGAGTAATATTAGCTCAATTAGTTAGAGCTCTGGTCCCGGATAGATCAAGAGGTCTTGGGTTTGAGCTCTGAAGAAAACATATATATATATATTACGATGAGATTTATAAGCTTCAATAAGTTATCCCAGTTGTAAATATATATTATTGCGTGATTAAACAATTATTTATATGGCCTATCGCACACATAGTGCAGTATTAAGTAAATACATTTACGCGTTTTTTAAATCATTCAAGATTATTAATTTTGTAAATAAGTGTTTCGTGAGAAATTCGCATTACTTAATTCATTCAGTATGCATGAAATGTGGATGTTCAAATTAATTTTGTTACTTTAAATCTTATGATATACATAGAAATATTCTAATGTACTATGTTTAAATCTTGTATGCGCCTTATTGTTGCATTTCTAGTATCATGTACTTTTAGTCTTCTATTTTGTAGTAATTATCGTGTACAACAATACAAACTTTATCTATATTACATTCTTGATGTACTTTTATTTCTATATTTACCATTACTGTCGCTAGATGGCGCTGCTCCCCAATTCAAACACGAGAAATCTTTCACTATTGAGTTAGGCACTTTTTGTTAAATAAATTTATACTTTTTTGTAATTAGCTATTAAGATATATCTGTGCTATTAAATATTTTATATGTATTTATATTAAATAAATGAAAAATAGATTTCTTTTAAATTGATTTTTTTTAAATGTATTTACCAGATGTGTGCGCTAGGCCACCAATTTCCCATGTCGATTCTATTTAAATTAAATAATTCAATTGAAGAAAGATTTCAAACTTAAAGAGACGAATAAGAAAATAGAATAACATATAAACAATAGATGTTAAGCAATCTGATGTTTCCCTTCCACGAGTAACTGAATTGGTGGTTTTTCATGTCAGATACGTTTCAAAAAGAAACTTTCTTTCAGTATCAGCTTCAAGATAACTTTAAAGTATGATTTAAGTGTGTCTGGAGTACAACTATAAAGTTAATGGTATACACAATTTATATACTAAAAATGCTGTTACTTCAAAAAGGCACGAACATGTGGAAAAGCTGGTCGGAATTATATTCTACCGTAGCGTAGGTAATACGAACTATAAATGAAATGATATTTATGTGTGCTGGAACGTTGAAAACTCTCAAAAGGAAAGCACACCGGTGATCAGTTATTCCTCTTCGGAGTTTCTAGGAAAACGTTAGCACTTTTCGTCATGAGCTGTGGAGTTTTTACCCATAATAATTTATTTATTTACTAGCTGAAGTATCCAGCGTTGCTTTGGATTATGAATGGTTTGGAGGAATGTTTTGAGGTTGTTATGTGTTACCCCCTACTCCTACATAGTAATTTTAGTCATATTTTTATCGTTAAGTAAAATTTTAGCAGGATGTACCAACATTCTACTTCAAGGGATGGGAAAGGGTGGTGGTTTTTCGAAATCTCATGTAGACAGTAACCCTTTTTAAGTAAGTATGCAAAATTTCGTCAAGCTCGGAAAATTTAATTATTATAAAGAAACAATTAAAAAGTACTAAAATGAACATAGTACCTATAAAAAAATCTAAGGTATAAAGAAGTACAAAATACAAGAATTTAAATAATATTGACTGAAAACCAGGTAGCTCATAGAATTTAATTTTTAATTTTTTAACAGAATAATAAAATAAAAACTTTTTTAGGATTGACTGTACAAAATAATAAAATAGAAACAGTTATACAAAAATCTCCCATTATTCATTTTGTGATCAAAATTAATGTTTACAGGAACGGATTTCGTGAATTTTCGCGTATAACCGTTCTTTGTGGCAAACCTTTCAATATTCATTGTGTGCTGGGTTTTCCGGCAATGAGAATCCGGAATATTTATAAAGGCAGATGGTAATAACATAAGAGAGGACTATCAGTCACCGAGACGCGGGCTTTAGACGCGCCGCGTCCCTCGGTCATCAATTCATCACTGAGCCGCAGTCGGCGTTGCGGGGCCGCGTGGGGAGCTCACCCACAATGGCGGCAGCTCCTCAGGCAACCGTGCAAATATGTAAACAGGGTGTTAGTCGATCTGGAAGTTTACCTGGCAAACTTTGACCAGCGAGTCCTGAGCTTATTTGGAGGAATAAATGGCTGATGACGCCGTGTCGCCGAGGTGGGGGCTGGATCTAGTTTTCCATCGTTACACAAATGTCATTTCGCAAAGTTTTTATGAATACAGTATATGAACACCGCTACTACCCGCCACTGAAGAGATAAATACATAAATGTGCGCTGCGGGAATTTCCGTGTGCCCGAAGTAAGCACAATTTCTTCTGGCTTCTGAAAAAGAGTGATAAAAGATTTTCAAGTATCGAAAATCATTCTTGAAAAGATAATCGATTTCATAGGGCTGTCTGGAGCCTAGGAGTCGAATGGTCTGATGTAAATTGGGGATAACGGTTTACTTTCAAATCGGCATAGATTACACTAGGAGTTTTCTGTTCTGTGGCCACTCCCTAGTACAGACACTCTCTACAAATTTTCATTCTTAATTTTACAACTGCCTCAGTGTAGCTTTATGTTCATTTCAAAGAAACCATTTTTCAGTATAATATTAACTCCCTACAGGTTTCCTTTGGGGTATCTTTGAGTATGCTATGAGGTCTATTCAGGAAAATGAAGGAGTTTATCTGAGTCTTAAAGAGACATATTACTACAGATTTCGCATACAATTACTACGCAGTGCAGAAATTTCCTTCGTCTAATATGCTGGTGAAACTTTTTGTAAGTGAAAAGTTTTTAAATTTTATATTTTTTTAGCAAAATAATTATTTACAGGAGGTTTTGAGGGATACCTCATTAAGAAAGGCTGTTCGGAGAGTTTTGGGGAAAAAAGTGAACCTGGATCTTAAGAGAGCCGTATTGTGGAAGGGAGGAAAGTTACATTTAGTAAATCATTCCACAGCCAAGCTGTTGTACAATCGAATGAGTCGCTTGAAGATAAGGCTTTGAAAAGATTTAAATAAAAATAAATTGTTTCGTATTTCGTATATCCCAAGCTTCGTCAAGGTAGTCAAGGGGGGGGGGGGGGATTAAGCGAGAGTGGGAAATTTTGAGTTAATGGGAAATATATATATAATAAAGTACTATAGGATTATGATTTTTAAGAATGTATATGTTGTACCATTTTATTATATGTATCTTACGCATATATCTGTCTCACTGTTCTATTGTTTCATTTTATATTGTGTCTCCCTCTTACTCTAATTTGTATCATGTTTCATCTATGCATATATTCACTCTATGTATTTTTGTATAATTTAAAAAAAAACTCTGATGAAGCTTGGCATAGGCGAATCTGGTTAGTAATATATAAGAAATAATTTGGTGGTTCAAAAGAAAGTGTTTCTTTTACTTAATAATTAATCTTGCGTTGAGAGTTTTAAACACAATAAAATACGCTTGTTTAATCAAGTGTATTAGGTTATTGACAAACACATTCCTTTTTTTTAAATGGCTTTTCACCCCAAAGGTGTATTTTAGCCAGTGTCTAGTAGAGAATGGTAGTGGAATGTTTGAAGTGTAGGTAAATTATTTTAATGATAGTAAATAGAGTTATATTACATACTTATTAAATACGTTTAACATACACAAAACAGAAGTTGTATTTAAAATAAAAAAGATTTAAAATTAAATTTAAGTTCTTTTCGGAAATCTCACGATTGTGATTATAATTTGATGCCGTTAAATTTAAAAAAATTAACACCCTCCGTTAAAATGGAAGTCTTATAATTTGAAGTCACCAATCGATTTTAATTTGATTTTATAATCAGAAAGCAAAACCAATTATATGTCGAGAGGTGGGAATAAAATCGATTTTCAGATTTAAGTATCTACCTACGTGCTACTCACAGCCGAGCACCTATTGAGAGAAATTCCCGCCTTTATGTAACTGACGAGAGGAGCGAGTATTTTAGGATCGAGTTCTGCGGCGCCTCATTGTCTCCACGGATTACGATGAAGATGCCGCGGGACGCCAGTAAAAGCACATCATGTAAACCATTTGTCAAACGACTCAAAGAACATGGCCGCTTTAAAATCTCACCTTGACAAGAATTAAAAAAAAATAAAAAATTGTATCGACGTAGTACTGGTCGGACAATTAGAGCTGAGGCGAACAACACAATCCATTTATATGAGAGAATATTTATATGTTATCCATTCCTATATTCATCCTTGTTTTTAACAGGAATGCTCGATTTAAATACCTTAGAAGCCCGCCAAAAAATGTTTTACGTGAACCTAAGTAAGTTTGACTAACGGGTGCTTGTCATTCAAAACCTTATAATAAATTAAAAAAAAACCTATTTAAGAAATTAATATCCTTAATTTCACCATAAACCGGCTCAAAAATATTTCTACACATGTATAAATTGTGACAAAAAAAATTAAATCTCTGGAACCATATGTAATCCACCTATGTTGAAAGAGGTACAGTTATAAGTTCCTAATATGTATACTCGTGGGAGATCCCATGCACTATTTTGTGCTCCGAAAGCGAGAACTTCTGTTTACCAGAACACGCCAATCAGCAGAGCGACTCAACTGCTCAACGATGCTGCATTGACCGTTGACATTTTTAAAATCACTTACGGACAATTTTGCGAATATCTCCTAACCCATGTTACAAAATAGTTATAAAATCCCCCCATGCCTTTTTACACTTTACCTATCAACCTTTCAGTTCTTGCATGTTTGATACAGATTATCATCTTCAGTATAAATATATATATATATATATCTGAATATCTATACACTTTTGTGTATGCATATTTATCGCTATTAACTTAAAAGGGTAACTGGTGCAATAATATTCCATTAAGATTTTCAATTCTCTACTTATTGACATCAGAAATAACCAAACCAAAATTTAATTTATAAGTAAGATTATTGATTACCTTCATTAACCCTGCCTATTACCAGTTATTCATATATCGTGTATATAATGTACTCATATACTGAATATACGTATTTATACTTGCATATTCATCTTAATTCTCATTTGTTTGTTGTTATATAGCATCTTTTTGTTTATGTGAAATTCAATTGCCTAAAAAAATTATGTTTTCAAATTGGTTATTTAAAAAAAAATACTAATTTGCAATCAATTTATCATTTGCACAATAATTGGTCAATCACTCTTGTATATTGCCATTTCAACACAGGTATTTCACACCTAGCGAGATGGGCAATACGTCAGCATCAATAACAAATGTTTAATAACAGATATTTGTAATTAAATATAAATGAAATAATATTCCATTATTTTAAATTTTGATTATTCAGAAAGATTATTAAAAAGTTTTTTTTCTTTGAAAATGTTTTGTCTTAATTTTCGTAGGAATTTTTTTATCAGTCGAATAACAAGTTTAAAATATACTGTATGCAAGCAAGGCATTGTGATAGACTTAACATTCAATATATAGCAAACAACGTCTTTTTTAAAACGAACGATCTCGCATAAGTTTTAAAGCAGTCGTTATGTCGGAAGTTTCAATAGAAAAACAACAGCATTAAGTCCGTTTAATACTCGTGTTCCTCGTAAAAAAAGTTTTCTCTGAATCTTGTCTGGCTTTCTAAAAAGTCCACAAATGATATTGAAACCCCTAGTAGCGAAGTACCCGGATTATCAATAGTTAAATTTCAGACGCAGGGACGTGGGGCTGACAACGGGATCCAGCCAGCTAGCAGTTAAGTAACACGACCTCAGTAAAAGGACCAATTCGTTTGTATTGGGAGGAGAATTACGTTGACATAGTCACTGTTCTTTTTTTCTGTCAAGTTCTGGTTTGCTTGGACGCTGCGTCGTTGCTAGGGAAACGCGTGGCATTATTCGGCAGTGGCGCGTCGTGACTCATTTTCAGATACTTTGTTTTCCAGACACAAATAAATATTTTTTTTACCTGGAGAGATAAAGAAAGAGATTTTATTTGTGAGGTAAGTACTGTTTCAATGGAGAACGCTATCTAGAGTTGACTTTTTTTTGTATTCCAAAATATTGACTGTTTTTAATTCATACGAATGTGGAAAAATAATTCATAAAAAAAGATCAAAGCACTAAATTATTATGATTGATTCGGAGACACCCATATGGGCTACTTCAAATACAAAAAGGCAAGAATCATTCCAGAATGCATTTCTCTGACGATTCACCGAAAGTCGTCAAAGTTCGTCGGGAATAGCATAATTAACACGCCCCCGAAAATTCCTCCACTCCGAAAACATATAATCGATTTAGCCAAAACATTTTACTCCAAATTAGAATTGAACTCGAATCCCTGTATATCCAACCGACCCCATCCGTCTCCACCCAAATTCCATCTTATACCCTCTATTACCTTAGTGAGCGGGCTTAAATATAAGATTGCCATCAGCAAGTGCCGCTAGCAAATAAAACATACTTTACAATTCTTTGAAATATATATAAATTAAAGCCCTACAGTAGCAATAGGCAGCCCTCTCACTGGGTAGAGAAGATTATCTACACGTTTATGCACCTCTAACCACAGTTGACACAGGAAGAGGAAGAAATGTTCCCTGGCACTTTGCACAAAAAAATTACAATACGATATATTGATTTGGAGACGTTCGATTTAGCTTCAGTAAACATTTCGACCACTGGAGAGGTAAGCCGATAAAAGCGAGTATTGGGCGTGTATGTGTGCCCAGAGTATAGTCAATTTGATCTTATTTCGGGTGAAATTAGTTAAACTTCGAATCTTTTTCTTGTATATGTTATTAATTTCATAACCTTTATTTATTTAGAATACTGAACAGATCATCGCTACAAGTGTGATCTATACCGATTTAAAACAAAGGGATGTAAGTAATTTATACATAATAAGCCCCAGATAATCAAAGAAATGGATTTAATGTTCAGGAAAGACTTTAAATATTTGGAAATATTTTATCAGTATCATCAGAAATTAAGAAAAAAATAAGCTTACTTCACGTACATGCCCACTATAAATTCGGCATTTCTATCGATTTATATATTTAGTGACTTTAGTGGTTTATATCTTTAATTTTGAAGACTTTAGTGGTTTATATCTTTAACTTTGAAGACTTTAGTGGTTTATATATTTAGTGACTTTGAAGACTTTAGTGGTTTATATCTTTAATTTTGAAGACTTTAGTGGTTTATATATTTAGTGATTTTGAAGACTTTAGTAGTTTATATCTTTAGCGATCTTTAAATCCTATGATAGCACTCTCATCACGGCTGTTCTTCTCAACTTTTCGAATGAGGCACCGGTCAGCTAATAGTTTTGTCGTGCAACGCTATTTTAGCCTGTTTCCAAGTATTCTTATCGTTGATAATGCCCGCCCACTTTTAGAGACTATAAAATGACATTTAAGTAAACTTTCAATATAAAATTATCGTATACGAGTTAATATTGTATTTATTATGAACACACATAATTTGTTATATAATTGAAAATACTAAGTAAATGAATACTAAGTATTGAATGAATACTAAGTATTAAATGAATACTAAGTAAATGAATACTATGCTATCGAAACATGTAGAAATATTTATATATTTTAAGTAAAGTGATACAAATTGTATTTTCAATTATATAATTAATAATGATGCCACAAAGTTATCAAGCATTTGAAGAAATTACACATAATTTGTTTTAAAAACTGACAGAAACCAAAATTTTATATTTTACAAACGTATGAGTTAAAAGAATATGTTAAAAATAAAGTGTAAGCTTGACTTTTGCTAATGCTGCGAAAGTACATTATTCGTTTCGTACATTTGACATTTAACGTTTTACCTCCGTGAAAAATAAAGCTTTTAATAAATAAATAAGGTATAGGTTCTCTTCAGTTTTATTTCAAACATACGTCTTTGAGATATGTCTTTGAGATTCTAAAACGGTTAATTAAATATTTGTCCTTCAATATTCGGATCGCGAATCAAATGACGTTAGGACATTTTTTCACTTTTTTGATACTTTTTATAACTAGTTCATTATTGAGCAAAGCTTGTTCCAGTAGAATCGATTCCAAACATGATGGTAAATTTGATAATTATTTGTTTAAAGGTTACGTTGGGAAAAGCGTAGTTGTGAATTTGAGTAGTGTTGAAGCAAAATCTCGGCTCAACAGTTGCTCAGTAGGATTGGGAAGAACGGTCGTCACTCTTGAATACATGTGATGTTAGTTGCGCATTCATATTTTTATTATTATTAATTATTGAATATCATATTTACAACTCCCAAATCGAAACACGAAACCGAATAGACACAGAAAAGAAAAGTATAACGGTAGTAGCTGGGATTCGAACCCAGGACATCATGGTCTATCCGGAACCTGCGCTTTATACCAACTGAGCTACGGCTACCCCAATCCATCCGTCATTTTTATCGGTATCATACTTCGACTTCGAAGAACTTTCAATATAATCCACAATTAATTCCAGATAAAAATAACGAATAATTTCTCTTATTTCCATATAAATAAAAATCGGACAGGTATATCCGAGACACTATAGAACGATTACAAATAAATTCGGCACAATCTTGTAGTTATAAAAAGTTGGCAGCCAAAACATATTCGGAATTAATTGATTAATTATTATTATTAAACTATTTCTAGCTTAGGTTTGGCTGGGTTAGGATTTAGGTAAGTTAGATTTTTGTACAAAACCGTACGTACTCTACACTCATTGCTCTGGAAAACAGCGTAATAAGAACAAAAAATCACCGCACGCCGCTCTTATTTGGGTAATATTCTTATCACGTTAAGGCCTTCCGGTGTGTTGGTTGGTTGGTTGCTTGGACCACGCGGTCTCGGCTACTTCCCTAAACACTCCTGCCGAAGGACGAGGCAGCCAGCGCACGCGCCTCCCAGCCGCTCTCCGCACTGCGGATATTGCAAGCAGCAAACCAACCGACATTCTATTGCATTCGAACCTCCCTATCGCCTGTCAATCGGACGCCTTTATTGCCAAATGCGTAAATGGGTAGCAGCACTATATAACAAAGTGCTAGGACTTTATTAACTCTTTTTAGTACACCTTCTCGGAGAGAGTGGATTACATAAATTATTTATGAAAAAAAAACCCACAAAACTTTTCATCTGCTTTTTAAATGAACTTACAGGTGTTTCACGGCACATCCTAACTAAAAAGAAGAATGTTGTTCATTTTTTCTTCTTAAAATTTTCACGTTTTTTGTGTGTGAGTTTTCTACGTTGTCTAAAAACAATTTTTTTTTGAAAGCATCTTTCCATAATGTGGTATTGAGCTGGGAAATGTCATTCCATATCATATCCATTGTAAAAGTGTTTAAATATTATATCTAATGTAATATCGTCTTACAGTTAGATCTTTATTTTACATTTATTCAATTAAAAGTTAAGAATTAAAGCCTGGCTGAAAGAGATCGAAGAAATAACCCTAAAACAGGTACTAAAAATGACGTAGAAGACACACCTCATTAGATACCTTTAGTCATCAAATTAAATACCTGTAGTCCGCCTCAGTACAGGACCCCCTAGTGAGGAGGACTAAAAAAAAGTAAAATAAGAAATATCTTACAAAATATTATAACTTATATACCATTTTGACTTGTAAACTGTTATTCTTAAAGAAAAATTGTATTTACACTCTATTTTGTATTTTCACATGCTTAATTACATAGTCGCTAAAAAAAATAGTTTAAGAGTGTTGAAATAAGCGGAGACATTGAAGAGTAATTTGTAAAAAAACGTATTTTTAGTATTTATATGAGCAAAGCTGGATAACAACTAACATGTTAATAAATAAAATAAACTCAAAATCGTATATTTTGCATTTTCTCTAAAGTACTAGTAAAAAACGCAATCATGAAACACGTTTTCAAGCGTTGGGCTAATTCGTAGAGACAGGTCACATTTCGTATTTTAGTAATTTCACATTTCCATGAATCCTTATGACATGGCTCGAGATATAACGAGTGCACTGTCCTTAGGGCAGAGCTCTGCAGATAGGGCAGTCGCCCACGTTCACTGTCTGCCACCTTGCCAGACCCGGATTAAGCCCGTCGGAGTTTGGTATCCTCCAGGGAGTCTGGGCAGTCAACATTTTGCCTCTTGATCCAAACTATCACCTATTGTGATTATTTTACACGGCTAGTTAAAATCGCCTAAGGTAAACTGTTTCGTTATTATAAGGTTAAATATTTTTAAGGACAAAGTTAACGCACGCAGTTTGCCCTCTGTCATGCCCAATTGAAAATATGATCTGTTTAAAAAAATGGTTGCCATATGACACTCATATTGTCCCTAGTTAGTGCAGGTTTTTTCTTATTTACGCATATAGAGTAGGTACCGGAATATATAAGGTGTCCGGGAAGAAAGTGCAGCAATTCCCGAGGTGATTCAGCATGACAGTACAGTTAAGATAATAAAAATAAATTATTATAAATTATTAAATAAAATATATTAAGTTGAATTGTTTGTATGGAAGCAAAGAATGTTCCTTTTTATTAAAAGGAATTTAGGAAAAGCCAGTTATTTTTTAAAATTCTACTATTATGTAGAAACACCTCCAGTTACTGCACTTTACCCCCAGATACCCTTTTAGTATATTATGCTTCTGAACTATGTAGAATTTATACTCACGGAAAAGATGGAAGAAGTGTGATCTATCGTGTGGGTACCGATTTGTAAGAAAATTGATGTCGCCATATGTATTGTTCGACTGTGTTGTTCGGCACCAAATGTACTGTTCAGCACCAAACAGGCTAGTGAAATTAGTTAATTGCTCAAGAATTTAGAACTTCACAAGGTGTAAGGAAAATTAGAGATTTCTTTGGGCACACGGACCCCCCTTAAATCACTCCATCGGCTTATCTCTGAAATGTTTATTAAGCCTAACTAAGAGTAATTGTTGAAATTTTATGAAGGCTTTTATGAAGACTGTAGTTTGGGGACTGCTAGGAGAGGCTGATTGATTATGAGTAGAATTTTAAAAAAAATCTTAATCTTTTAAAGAACGTTTAATTGTAATTTTTAATTCTCGAGGGGTCTCCTAAAGAGAGCGGTCCGTGGGCAAATGCTTTGGCTTACGGTTAATCCGGCACTGTCTCCTACAATAAAACTTCACTCTCGGACGTTCAGCCACCTCCACGCTCCTGCAAAGGCGTTCAATCTACTTATTTTACGCCCGGAACATAAAACTGGAAGCATCTAAGTAAAAGTATCCGAAAACAAATGGCAGAGCTTCATACAGGGTGTTAGGAGGCATACGCAGCAAACTTTAAACAGTGATTTCTAAGCTTATTTGGAGTAAAAAATGTGGATGAAATTTTGGTCTCCCGTGACTTATTACGCCCAAAAAATGTAAAATTTGTAGGAATAGGATATTTATGGTTGGGTTGGGGGATAGGGCGGTTATTCGGCAGAGTGACTATTGGCGTCATAGAGAAAATTAAATGTTAGTTTTTTTTTTAAAACACACCCAAAAAGTGTCAGTGCAAACCATTTTTTTTAACTCCAAATAAGGTCAGGAACAACTGGTTAAAGTTTGTCAGGTACGTCCCTTAACATCCTGTATATTCTGTACCGTGGGGTTTACGATACCAAGCACGGGGGGGAGACTGGCGAAAAATTAATAATTTACAAACACACGATGTTGTGGGACGTATTTATGAATTTAACCATTTGAGACATGAACAGAAGAATTATTATAATTCAATGCTGCACATGTTTTATACATTTTTTACTACAATAAAAGAATACGTGGACGAGCACACAAATTGGATTAGAGTTTTTCTGAGAAATCTTCACAGAGAAAAGTGCAAGTTAGCATCAGAAGCTTACTGTGTTTTTAGTTTCCAAGGCAACAGTGTTCTAAATTTTAATGTGAAACATTTGAGTATCATGAAAAAAAAAATAGAATGATTTATAGAGTTTATTTGAGTTTATGAGTTTCGTAGGACGTTTAATTCCAATAGAGAGAAGGCAATCGGACTGCTAACAGTAAAAAAATGACAATTCAATAGCTCGTTCGGAAGGCTTTTCTACATCCTACTCTCTTCTGATCTAAATATTATTTCCGTTCGTTTCATTTTAATTCAACGATCTCAGAGTATCTATTTAATCATTCCTACCATATTCACCGCACAAAAAAACTGCATTTGAAGTTGTCAATTTTTAATCCATACCATATTAGTCACAGTTTTAAATCTGGCTGGCATTACGTATATACAATAATCACTGTCTGTCAAAATGCCGAAATGGAAAAGAAATCGAATATTCTGTTAAATTCTTAATCCATAACACGTTGCGAGGCACTTTTAATGACTCTAACCTGTTGTTTTTAAATTCGCCGCCGCGCCATGTGCAGTTGATTGATGTGATAATACGCGCACGTAATACACAAAGAGCGTTGATTCTATTTCAGTATATAATAAAACAGCGCTGGTATCATTATTTTTACCAACATCCATGAGACCACTATACCTTTAAATATTTTTGGCCTTTGAAGATTTCCGTAATAT
This sequence comes from Halesus radiatus, assembly GCA_022606495.2. Classification (NCBI taxonomy): domain Eukaryota; kingdom Metazoa; phylum Arthropoda; class Insecta; order Trichoptera; family Limnephilidae; genus Halesus; species Halesus radiatus. Next base: position 15,396 of record JAHDVE020008484.1, on the reverse strand, counting down.
CACAAAAATTGATACTTTAAAACAGAGTTTCTTTGTCGTGGAACACTATTAAAAAAATTAACACGTTTTACAACTTTTTATAAGTACTTAAGAGGAACGGCTGCGTGGACTGTTTCACACAAAATTTAATTTTGGATTTGAGGTCAAAATACTCATCTAAAGCTAATGATCTTTTTTTTCATCAAAAAGTATAGTAAATATCTAGTACGGATTACAATTAATTAATTTTTTTTTTTTTACATTATGAAATATAGGCCATTAAAGAGGCAACTTTAACAATTATTTGGGGGCTAACAGTGATTAAAAAAAAATTTCCCCATCTACTTTGAAGATATAATGAAATAAAATAAAAAAATATATAAAAATAAGCATAGTGGCGGACTTTAAATTAAATTAAAAACGACCAATTTACGTTGGAACACAAATTTTAAGGTACATATTTTAAAATATCGACCAATATTTTGTATTTTTATTTATGTAATAATATGATAATTAAAAAAAAACGTAAATACACAAATATTTTTCTAATTTGCTTCTAAAATTATGAAAATTGTTTTTTTTTTCATGGCACATGTTATTCATAAATTAAAACAAAAATAAATAAAATACTTCTGATGCGAACTAGATATTTACTAACACTTTAATAAAAAAATATCATTCAGTTTGGATGGGCGTTTTGACAACAAATCCAAAATTAAGTTATTTATGAAACGGGCAGCGCAGCCGTTCCTCTTAATTTGAAGTGATTTTTCGCCCTGCATCTTCAAAGTAGACTGGGAAAGTTTGATACCTGACTATTATGAACTGAATACTAAACATTGCTACTTATATACAGTTAAAAGCGACTTTTCAGACATAACAAATCTGAGAGCATTTTGCCCACGTTATGATTCGACACTCCGACCCTTGGAACTAGGGATATAAAATTTAAATTTTTAATGTGACTGAATTAGTCAAAATTTAAAAAAAATCAATCAAATGCATACCTACGAGTAAAAAAAATGTAGCCGGAATGAGTTTATCAATTGTACAAATGTTTCCAGTTTGGGTACTCGATTTTCAAAATGTTTAGCTTGTATCCATTACTACTAGGTGGCAGTAGCGTGGACTCCATAAGGACTGAAAAGCTGTGCCTATCCTTAGAAAAACCAAACATAAAAATAAATTAAATGATTGTTCATTAAAATGAATTTGGCAATTGACTTCTGCCCTCATTAATTCAGTTGGCCACAAAAATTAGCGGGCGATGATAATAAAATGGCCGTTTTCAAATATTCAATGAACAAATTATTAATAGGTATCCGAACATGAAGAAACTACCCACAGCCTACCTTTATCCATAGAGCAATTCACGTCACTGATAGGTAGATATCTAATTTCAAATAGGTTAATGACACGTAAGAAACTTTATCCTTGATGATAATCGCGTTCCGAAGCAATAATCTCCACCATTTCCATTAATTGATAAGATTTCACATGGCCCAGTCACGGCCAATCGTCAGATCCTTGCCAGAAAGTTAGAGGCTGGAAGCCGTCGCACCCTCGTTCCAACACTGCTATAAGTTGAAAATCTAGTTAAATGAAACGTTTTGTAATACCGTCAGATTACCCAACAGAAATGCCAGATATGAAACTAACATTGTTACCATGTAAAATTAATAAACTTGAGTTTTTTTTAACAAATTGTGCTGTTTTAATTCTGCGAAGATTCCATACAACACATACGAGGGTGCAAAAAATTATTATAATAGCTCTAAACACTAGATACCATTCGCTTTCACGCATCTTTAGCAGGTACTGGTAAATTTGGAGATTTAGTTCTATCAATTTGGGAGGTGGGTATGGGTACCGCCGCCCCAGGAAACATTCATTGGATAACTAACACCTAAGTCATACCTCATCATAAGTGATCTGCTATGTTTAGCGACTTAGCAGGGTTGCCCTAGTTCATGGGTTGCTAACCAGAAACCCCTTGATCTTCCAAGCCGGATTTTCTCGATCCATCGCCATGGACTACGGTGGGAGGGATGGATTATTACTCACTCTTGAACACTTACCTTTGTTCCTTCCCAGGACTTCTTCTTCTTCCCTTTTTTTAAAAGATGCCCACACAGCATCTCCAAATATGACATAGCCTCTGAGGGAAATTATTTTTCCGAGGTCCTAATGTGAGGTTAATGTAAAAAAAACTGTAAATACTGCACCTTTCATCGCCATCGTAGTAACGGCGTTTGACCATAAGCAGATTGCAAACAATTGGAAACGAATAAGCGTTGCAGATGATTTCAAATTTCATTTATTAAAACATTCGACTAAATATCGATGGCTTAGAGTTACAACTAACAACTATTAAAAACTACAAAATGGCAATTGTTAGGAAATTGCTAAAAATCAAGTTTGTTTACAAAAAAAAAAAAAAATATTGGCGTTCTTGATACATGATGCATGATGCATTTTATTAAAAGAAAGTAGTTGGTTTTGCAGTTACAAAATTTTAACTCCAAGCCATCGATATTATCTAAAGCCATAATTTCGTTACACAAATAAAAAAGGAAGTGTCATTTTGGCGGCAAATCATAAATGGCATATTTTAAAACCTTATTGAAAATTTACTCGTCAACATAAAAAATAAAATAAAAAACTCTTTTTTTTTTGTCGAACAATCTATTTTAAAAGAACTTTTGGTCTGTACGACTAGAAAGATTTTTCCATTATAGTGACATTATAGGAGAGCAAATTTTTGTTTTTATATTATGTCTACTTCTTTGTACAACTTATAAAACAGTTTTATTATTGGATTTAATTGCACGTACAGAGCTCACAAGTCGTTGACAAAAAAACATTATTTTTTTATTCTTACACATATGCACACATTGTGAACATGCTAAATTACGCTCAGTTTGATGTATTGGAATATATGGCAATGTAGTTACGGTAGTGCGATTTATCCCCAATTAGAGACAAAGGGCGTTACGTAAGGGCCCAACTTGCCTGTGACGTCACGGGATCGATTTGGCAGTTTCAGCAGTGAAGTGAAATGCTCGCGGACACATCTTGTCTTCTTACTTTTTTCGACGCCTTTTTATGCTCGTGGGGGATTTCGTTATTTTATCGGAAACATAGATAAAATTTCTCCAGTTCGTTATAAAGATTTTACGATCGGGATGATAGAAATAGATTTTTACTGTATTCTTTGTGAGGTAGATTAAGAGCGAAATGTTTACTTTATAAAGGTATAATGATTGGAGTTGTAAAATTTTATGTTTTTATAGATTATCTTTCAGCAGACATCTTTTACCTATTTATTGAGTAAAATGTTACTGGCGAATACATCTTTATCGGGGTTACTTGAGTACATGGTAGCAAACCTCTCTTTTGAAGCAATATAAACTCTCGAACGGTGAATTGTGGTGATGAGTAAGTATTCTATGCCTAGAACTTTTTTTTACACGTATTTTATTCAACGTTACATTTTATGTAAGTCTTATACAACTGAGAATATTCAGTTTGACCGTAAGAAATTTCTCAACTTAACAACAACAAAAATTACTACGTAAATATTATCAGTAGAACTTTTTTCTATATGCTTCAAATTGTAACATTTATTCGATACGTGTTATAGTACAAAATCGTAATTAGGTTTACATTTGCATTTGTTTCATGTTCTACGGAGCTAGAATGATATGACTTTTGTTTTTATCTAGGTAAACTAAACTTTTTTCAGCTCGCAGTGTTATTTCATGAGATGGAGGTTGGAAATTTTTTGAAGATAAGGGGCGCTAAATTGCTTGTTTTATCTGTCCAACCTTTAATTAGAACAAAGAAATATGAGGCGAACTCGTGTAGAGTAACTACTAGTTTTGTTCCCACTAAAACAAAGTGAATATAAAAATTTCAGCCACCATTTTGCTGCAATTTCGGGTCAATAACCGGTTCATTGTTCATTTGTTAGATTTTTATAAGATATTTTATGTGCAATAAAAACTTTTCAAATTAAGATGAGAACAAATTATAATCTGGCACAGGAGAATAAAGGGGAGAAGCACATTAAAATAAAGTGACCCTCTTTCAAACAATTAATTAAGATTTTATCATTATATGGACTTGGCATTGTCAGTTTCATTCTCATTAATCAAATAAACTGTTCATTCTGCGTAACATGTCTAAATTGTCAGAATTTCAAAACAAAGCAACAACATTCTGTGAAGAGCAGAGATGCTTTAGCCAATTTTAGATGATAAAATTCATAAGAAGTAATTTGTATACGCTTCTGTTTAATATGTAAATACCAACATGTTTCAAAAGCGACGCTTCCTTCATCAGGATGCACAGTATAATAAAAATAATAACAAGTATAGAAAAAGTATATGTCGCTTCCGAAACATGTTGATATTTATGTATTAAACGGTGGTATGAACAAATTACTTCTTATAAATTTTATTATTAATGACGTCACTAAATAATTATGCTTCTATTGAAGAAATTTAAGATGACTTGAATATTCCATAGTTTAACAGGGTTCATCGCGTAAGTTCAAATTGTAAATTATGAAAAAATTACCTACTTGTAGGTAAGGCTTTTTTGAATTTGAATGTAGACGCTAATTATTTTTAGAACCTCGTCATGTAGCAAAAATCCCCTCTCTGTCTTCTAACTTATTGAATCTCTCTTTTTTCTCATTGAACAGAAAATAACCAGTCTATTTAACTAAGTAATAAGTTTAATTATTTGAAGTGATTTCAAATATCAATTTATTTAACATCAGTGTAAAAAAGTAACAATACAAAAAACATAACAAAAAAAGTCCCGATAAACTGCTTAGTTTGTGAACGTGTACTTTTTACATTGAAAAAATTATTGTAGTTAGTTTGTAGTGTTAGTCTAGATTAAAAAATAAAAAAATTTCATATAATATACAAGGACGCATATGCAGATATACACACATGTATACACATAAACATTTTGTAAAATAATAATAATTTTTTAAAATTTATTATTTATATATTTATTTACGGACTAATATCCAATTATACAAAATACATAACACCAAATGAAATAAACAAGAGTTACAGAAAAAGAACAGCACATACATAATACAATGACAAAAAGAGGACAAAAATATAAATTTGAGAGAACATTCAAGTCAAATCCTAAACACGGTTTTATTAGAAACCATGATTTTAGACATTCTAAGTGACCCTCAATTAAAACAATAAAATAAATGACGGAAGAAGTTTATTTTTTGGATAGTTACAATATTGAACTAATTCGGTAAAATATTTAACTAATTATGTAAAATATTGAACTAATTAGGTAAAATATTGAACTAATTAATTACAATATTGAAGAAATCAGTTACTTGATTTAGCTGTAATTAGTAGAATTAAATTGTACTGATTGACACATTGCACACAAACACATCAAATGCAAGCTGATTAGGATTCAACGACAATTAAATATAAGTTCCAATTAAATCAAGTGGGAAAATCAACGAGATGAAGCTCCGGAAGATAAAAATCGCTTGATATTGTTAACTCAACTTATGCCGGAATAATTGTGATTTATTGGACACTGGTGAAATGTGTTTAAGTGAATTGGTGGATATTTATGGAAACGAGTTCGTCCGTTGTTTTTCAAGCAATACATGATTAAATTTATACACTAACCGAGAATGGGGAGATTTGATCAACCTTGGACCTGCTTAATGCTAAAGCGTGAGTTTTAAATAACTTTGGACAGATGGAAATAAATCACACAATGGTAGATGGAAAAACGCAATATTTAATAATAGGGGTTTTCAGATTTATGTTTCAAAATTGTAGCCGCTTAATAGTACAAATTTAACTCATGGAAAATAAAAAATAAAAACTTATTCCTAGTTTAATGTTAAGATTTAAAGCAACGTGTTCAATAGATATTGGAAAATCATTTAATACATTTTTTATTATTTTTTTTGTATTTCACGTGTCTATGTATCTTATTTCCTTACATTTAAAAAAAATATATATACACTTGTATTATTATTATTGAAACCTTTTTAATGCAATTTTTTTTTAAAATTTTATTCTACCTACTATAAACCATTTTTATTTAACATTTTTGTTTAAATTTGACTTAGGTACTATTTTAAGTAGTTTGTTATTAAATTTACCTACCCACATAAACATTTATCTAGGTTTTGAGCACCATGCTTATTTAATCTAGGTAAGTACTAAAAATATATATTTTTTAAATCACTGAATAGCAATCTGATTTTTTGAACGGCAATTAATTTCAATTTAAAACCGCTGTTATCCAAAACAACATCTCCTGACTGGTGACCGAATAAATCAACAGTCGTATGAATCGGCACACTTTTCTTTTACAGTGATCCGAATCATTAAACTTCGAAAAAAACTAGCCTGAAAACGTAATCTAACCTAACCCAATTAATACATATTTTTTTAGATTTCATAAATAATTTCTTCAAAAAATTTATAATTTATCTCTCCTTACAGCATTATTTTTCTATGTTTGCTATTTGTCTGTACTTGTCATAATTTTTTATTTAACTATGCCTCCTGATGGGGGAGCTTCGCTCCCGAAACATGTTGATATCTACATCTTAAATGGTGATGTAAACTAAGTATTTCATGTAAATTTTACAAAAAAAATTTTTATTAATTAGTTCTGGTTAGATTAGGTTGTCGGACTAATTTTTGTATTTTTTTGTACCGATGTATACGTATGTTGAAATATCATTGAACCCTCCGGTCTTGCCTACAAACACCCAGGCACCCACATCCGTCAGCCACTAATAACTGGATTACAACAGCCACTGAAACTGAGATGTTGAATAACAATAATTTTTTGTTGTTGTTATTATTGTAATTATTTTATTATTATCATTATCTAATCATTATCTAATCATTATCTAATCATTATCTAATCATTATCTAATCATTATCTAATCATTATCTAATCATATAATCATTATCTAATCATTATCTAATCATTATCTAATCATTATCTAATCATTATCTAATCATTATCTAATCATTATATAATCATTATCTAATCATTATCTAATCATTATCTAATCATTATCTAATCATTATCTAATCATTATCTAATCATTATCATATAATCATTATCTAATCATTATCTAATCATTATCTAATCATTATCTAATCATTATCTAATCATTATCTAATCATTATCTAATCATTATCTAATCATTATCTAATCATTATCTAATCATTATCTAATCATTATCTAATCATTACCTAATCATTATCTAATCATTATCTAATCATTATCATAATGTTACCATCATAATACATGCATTCACTTAATTTGGTGGGTGATTTAATAAATAAAATTAACTTTTGTAATACCCACAGATACTTCAAACTAATTCACAAGCATCCGAAAATATTGTCGACTGCTCAAAATTGTCTGAAATGCTGTGAACTGTGAAATGAAGATGTTTATCATCTAAGAAAAAAAACGAGAAATACGTTTCGCATTTGCATGGTTATGCAAATTTTTTATCCAGACACAAGGAGTGTGGGAGTTATATACTCGTATATATAAGGACTTTATTTTTCTCTGGGTTTTAAATCCTGTGAAATAGTGCAACGTCTTAAAAGGATTAATATCGATAGTAATAGTTTAAAACTTTATTATTTCGAAAAGGGGCAGATACGAGAAAATTTTTAAAATACTGCCTACGTTTTTCAGAGGATGGTAAAAAATATGTTGCTTTAGATCTATTGTAGGGTCATTCGATTATGTAGAGAACAAAATGTAACATAATATGTATGTATAAATAAATGAACTATTACCACTTTATTAATGTATAAATATCAACATGCTTCGATAGCCAAGCTTTCCTCACATTCAGAATACTAACAAATAATAATGTCAAGTATAGACAAATGTTAGACATAGAACAGAATAATGGATGAATAGAAAAATTATAAACAAATATATCTAAACTTTTAATATAAATAAAGGTTTAAAAATATTTGTTTATAATTATACCACAACAAAACATCAATTACCATAATTAAAAAATAAGATTTTCTAGCTTGTCACCGACTAATGATATTTGTCTAACTATATGAAATGAAACTTCAACCATATGAATGTTTAAACTATCACCTAATTAATATCTGAAAATAATTGACTCTCAATACGGTTGCAATTCAGTTCAATTGAGAAACTTCTAGAATCTTTCTCTGCGGAGCACGGGGGGAGGGATATTTTACTTAGAAGTTTCGATCGAAATGGAAGTAGTTAATTTGTATCTAATTTAATTTGTTTGCGAGTAAATGACTCGAAAATACATCCGAAACTTTTAAGAGTTCTTGAAAGAAAGAGACGGTCACTTAAATGAAGTTATTTTTCTTTTTTATTCATTTACTGAGATTAATTTAATTTAGTAAGGCAATCCTAAACGTGTGAAGACATTTTCAAGCTTTGTATACCGTTCTCTTCATTGATTATTTTGTGCATGACGTAAGACACATAAATCGACTGGTTGGTGTGAAATTAGCAACACTTGGATGGATTGTACATAAATACTTTCTTTGAAAAAAAAAACAAAAAGTTTTCATTTAAAGTGGTGTTTGAATTCAGAAGCAATGAAAATTGATTATTTAATATAAGTTAACATCTGTTTACTTAATAACCGGTTAAAGTGGCCATTTAAAAAAATTATTTTGATATTTTACATTAAAAAAAAAAGATTTTCACGCGGTAAAAGTTACAATATTTCACATACACCAAAAAATAATCATGTTGACTAGAGCTGCTTTGAAATTGATCAACTTAATGCCATATCATATTATCGTACAGGATAATATATAAAAATATATATTTTTAAGCAATGTGTTACCATCTCCCGGTTATATGTTTTTTAAATAAATAAAATATTGATATGAGAAAATTTGTCATCCTTTTTATTTTTTTATTTTATTTAATATGATAATTTTTTTTTTAAAGAGAGTATATAAATAAGACATGATTCATATAGTGTAACAAAAATATAATATAGCTATTCCTCACCATAAATAAAGAAGGTTCCTGTGTTTGGTGAGTGATTATCGCTTAATTAATCAGGTCATATGTCCACGTCTCTGTAAAGGTTAAAAACAGTTTAAACTGTTTTCGGCCTAGCCTAACGCGATTAGTAAACGCTCTAGTCAGAAGCTTCTTTCGACTGTTTTATATTGCCAGACATAAAAAAAAACGTTTGAGACCCTGTTAGTATAATTTATTAAAATAGCCGACTGAGAAAGATTGAAAATTGCACAATGTGAACTTATTCCCGATTGTAATAAAGCCAAAGGGAATCAAGGTATACTTTGCAATCACAGACTTCTATTTAATTTGGTAGGAAATGCTAACGTAAGAGTTTCAAGTCTCCCAGAGCGGGGACCATATTCTATCAGAGAACCAAAAGATAGGTAAAATTGGTCAGTCAATTACAAGATTTATGTAACTAGGAGAGCTCCCCCAATGGAGGCCACTGGGGCAGCATATAGCAAATATGGAATAAATGTAACCACCGAATAGAATTCTTTATATCTCTGCATGAATAGGGATCTAAACATAGAAGAAAATATAAGTTTATACCCATATACAGAACTTGTTTAAATTAATTTGTCAATATAAGTTTATACCCATATACAGAACTTGTTTAAATTAATTTGTCAATATAAGTTTATACCCATATACAGAACTTGTTTAAATTAATTTGTCAATATAAGTTTATACCCATATACAGAACTTGTTTAAATTAATTTGTCAATATAAGTTTATACCCATATACAGAACTTGTTTAAATTAATTTGTCAATATAAGTTTATACCCATATACAGAACTTGTTCAAATTAATTTGTCAATATAAGTTTATACCCATATACAGAACTTGTTTAAATTAATTTGGCAATATAAGTTTATACCCATATACAGAACTTGTTTAAATTAATTTGTCAATATAAGTTTATACCCATATACAGAACTTGTTTAAATTAATTTGGCAATATAAGTTTATACCCATATACAGAACTTGTTTAAATTAATTTGTCAATATAAGTTTATACCCATATACAGAACTTGTTTAAATTAATTTGTCAATATAAGTTTATACCCATATACAGAATTCGTTTAAATTAAATTGTCATTTTATTTTCTGCCTCGAAACACTAGGTCGACGCAAAGTTTTTCAGCAAAAATTATAAATCGATTAGTTAGTGGTTTCGGAATGTCAAAATAATATGGCAGTACCTAATCGTAAGATATTTCTGCTCACTGGTATCAAGGTTCTTGTAACCTTGCACTATTTCGCAATCCTGCTCGCTGTTGCGGACCCGGGCAACTTGTACATTCATTTCCCAGCGCGGGCCGCCAGGTCCAACACCTCCCTACAGTGTCCTACTACCGATCTTTCTAACATTTCATATTTAAGTTAAAGAGAGGGTATTATATTTCATATCCGAGTCGTTATAATACCTTCCTTCACCAGGTAATAGTCAGATATATATATATACACTCATCTGTTACAAGAACTATGAAGATATTATACAGAAGCTATATTGTTCATTTCGTTGGTATACCTCAATATCACTTTAAGTAAGAAGGAGTTGAAATATTAATTTTAGCCTGAAAACGTGCTAGTTAATAGATATTCACTGTCATGTTGTTTTTTTGTATGTTGCTCTTCAGCAGTTTTAAGTGCGTTTTGTGGCCTACGTATGAATTGCGAATATAGCCTATATTTAACGATCCTATAAATTGCCAGTTGCAAGCCGCACAAACTCCCTAACATTGGCGGCTGCCATATAGATACCGTATGTCAGTACGTGCGGTAATTACCTATAGCGGCCATAGCGAATGCTCTAGCATATTCTGCAGCAACGTCATGGAAGTACCGTATTAAATGTTCGTACAATTGGCACGTTTCATGTCCCATATTCATGAAGATTTTAGGATTTAAAATTACGCAATCCGAATGCAATGAGAAATAGGATATATTCCTCGCATCCTTTCTACCAACGGCGCATGGAAAACATTCAGATCCTAAAACGTAATAGACATCCCCCGTTATGCCATGAAAATAAACCCGTTGCGTTTGGATGAATGATGTGATCTCAATAGGGGATGAAATTACGATTATTTTCCCAAAGTGGAAAATAATATGTTTTTTTGCTGACGCCGAAAAACTTCGGAATAATTATGATTTGTTTTTCGTTCATTGAAACCTTTTTTCATTTTTCTGTCGCCTTAGATTATTTATTTTTAGGTAGCATTATTACAATAATAGAATTATTGATTAGAAACAGTTTATGAGGAAATATCTTTACGTTTAAGAGGAAATATTTTTTTAAATGCATTTAGTTAAATAAATAATTACTATTATAGTATCGAAATGCTAATAAAACACTTTAATGAGCGTTTAATTAATTTATGTAAATACAAATTGTTGTGAAAACTGTTTCGAAGTTTCTCTCTCCCCCAGCTCAGTAATCTAGACAGTATCCTAGCGATTAATAGAGACCATCATCAGATCATTAAAATATTTCAAATATCGATCAAAGGTCCCAATTACGCACATCACAACTTTTTTGTTGGGTTGTGTAAATATTCGGTTAAATAGGCCTCCACCTCTTAGGTGTTTCTTAAATTTCTCAGTCCATTTACTAGATACCCAAAACAGATTGTATTTCCTTTGTCCAGTATTCAGTTCGTCTGCGGATCATCAACTAATGGAGTGATGGATGTGTGGTTTACACTGGGTTTTATTATTACGATGAGTTAAATCAAAATAAAAATAGAATTGGTAGCCTTGCAAGCTACCAACATAAAATATATAGCGAATTAGCAAACCATCCGAGAAGATTTTAAATAACAAATTGACCTCGGGCTAGCTCGGCGTGACGACTAGAAGCGATCCGGACTAGAATAAATTAATGTGCTATTACTACTATTAATCTGTGATTAATTTGGTTTAAGAAAGCGTAAACGTATATATATATATATATATATATATACGAAGACAATTATATCATTTTGTTATTTGTACATTGAACAGTTATTTAATTGCTTTTATTAGGCATTTGTCGTCTTCAATTTTTCTAATGTTAAGATGTAGGCTGTTGAAGCATTTTTTCCCTAGATATGTTTAATGTTGTTGTGCTTATGAGACGCTACATTTCTGTGATTGGAATACGTGTTTTTGGCGTTGACAACTTTGAGTTAAGAAATTACGATTTTGTTTTTCTTTAATTATTTGATTTATGATGTGCTTTTGAACGAGATCATGAAATTTCAATACTTTAAAATCTCCAAAAATATGGTGTGTTGGATAATCTCTAGGTTTTTTAAATGTCATTTTTATAATTAGACGTTGCACAATTTCAACGGGAGGGGGGGGGGGGGGGGTAGATTAGTTTTGTATGCTGCTCCCCAGCGGATTACAGACTACATATTATTTTTAATGAATAAATTTTAAAATACCACAATTAAATCAAACAAAATTTACTTGCACACGCCGGGATTTTAACCCGCGACCTCCGGATTCATAACCAAGGATCGTAACCGCTCAACCACGGAGACCGTTGTAATATCAATAAATTATTAATATTGTTACGTAAATCCTCTTTTTATTCATGCAGTTACTTTCTACATCTATTCGTTTGAAATTATCTTGATGATGTAAGATTATGGACATTCATAAAAATTTATGTATTATACTAGTTAAACCAGAAACTGGGAATATCCAGAGTATGGCACATATCATAAAATTAATATGAATATTATTTGCATGGAAAGCAGACGTATTATTTGGAAATAGTTTTAGTTGAACTGAGTTCGGATAAAAATAAAAGTTAAATGTATTGATTTAAATAAAATTAGACGTCAAGTTTAGAATAAACAAGTCATTTAAATGCTAATGGCTGGTAACTTTTAAGATATTTAGCAAACAAACGTTGTTCCGAAAAATATCGTTTTTTTTAAGAATACGATAATATCATTAATCAATATATACATTTCTTAGTATCGCTTCGCATTAAAACCACGATTGGTTGGTTAAATTTTCTAAAGTTATGGTCAGTTACTAGATCTGAAATAAAATTGGGAGGCTGGTATGGATACCGCCGAATGAAACACTAGTATATATTGATTAACTTGGCGGGTTTGCGATAAGCCGACGTAACTCAACGGTAGAGCATCTGACCGGCAATCAGAAGGGTGCAGGTTCGAGTCCTGTCGGCGACATTTATCTTTTCTCGGAAGGTTTTTTCAATTTGGATTAGTGTTTCAGGCTAATAATTATTGTTTATACAAATAATTGTTACCCTTTGCGCTTTGCACAAAAATCTTGTCTTAAAAAACTTTAGTTTATCAATTAATATTTATTTATTCTTTTATAGATGTTCTTTGTTATTGCATAGCGAGAAATAAGAGAAGCGTGATTAATTTTTCTGAAATGCAATAGGGAATAATGGCCACCGAATGCACACCTCTCAGTTTCAATTGCGTCTCGCCGCACCGGCAATGTAATCCACAAAGTGGTTTTATGCAGGCATTATTTAATATTATTTTCGATAAATATTTCATATTTTCCGCCACCGACCCGCTTGTCGCGACGCCAGCAAGAATATAAATAATCTTTTGCGAGCTTTCGGGCGTTCATTTTTTTCCATGTAAAATATGTGCACTTATACCGAGAGTTCTTCCCTTAAATAAACCGTCTTAAATAAAGCGCCTTTAAGCGGTGCTTACATTAATATCAAAGTGGAAGAGAATTTTTTTGTTTTGTTATGTTTACATTAAAAGAAATCAGATATTTACGATATCTCGTTCAGTGTACACAAAAAATGGTAACACAAACATTTTTTTTTTATATTAACGTACAAATGTTTAATCCGATGCAATGATTTTCGACATATTTTGGTGGTTATATTTTTTAACGGAAAATGTTTTTTTTTCAGAAGCGCTTTATTATTCAATATTCCTAATCCGGCAAAGTAAATTTTTTTGTGACACACTATGATTTACAAATACCCGAAGCAGATAGAATTATGAAAGTCTGTTTTGTAAAATGGAAGCGGGAATGGAAAAAAAAGATAGTTGGAAAATACATAAGTATTCAGATCTGGTCAATAAGTTTACCTTAACCCAATTCAAGCAACCAACAATATTTCGATTTTAAATGGTTGTCTCACACCAAGAACGTTTTACGAAAACTGATAAAATTCAAAAGGTTATTTTATTTTTCCACCACGGATTCGACCCCGCAAACCATAGCAAATAAGTCAACCGCCTAACTTAATTGTAGTAAAAACTTATTAATTGATAAACTAAAGTTCTTTAAAACTTAAGACAAGATTTTTGTGCATAGTGCAAAGGGTAACAATTATTATTTTTATAAACAATAATTATTAATCTAAAACACTCATCCAAATTGAAAAAACCTTCCGAGCAAAGATAAATGTCGCCGGCAGGACTCGAACCCGCACCCTTCTAATATCTTCTAATAAGAAGGTTTTTTCAATTTGGATGAGTGTTTTAGATTAATAATTATTGTTTATAAAAATAATAGTAGTAAAAACTGTCTGAAAAATGAATATTTATGTTTATATAAATAATTATAGCAATTTGTAAATTTAACCACAATTTAAATGGTTTCGAAAAAAAACTTACTGATCTTTTTAAAGATTGAACCAGAAAACTAAACAAAATTTTAGTTTGATAAGCCTCGAATGATATATGTAGGTAATATGAGTTGGGGTTTTCTACCTGTATATGTGCAGATGTCGTTGAATAACATGGGATGGAAAAAGTAGATTGAGGGGCGGTCCAAAGAATAAACTTAAAATGAGGCATCGGAGTGGAACCCATTTTCGAGAGGTAAAATATAAAACTTTGGTACTAGATAGTATCGTAGAAAATACGAACTTACTCTCATAGTAATTCAGCCGGTTTGAAAACTGCGTCTCTACCGTTATCTTTGTTGAACTTGAGCATTTATAACAATGTTATAATGTTATAATGTTATAATGTTATAATGTTATAATGTTATAATGTTATAATGTTATAATGTTATAATGTTATAATGTTATAATGTTATAATGTTATAATGTTATAATGTTATAATGTTATAATGTTATAATGTTATAATGTTATAATGTTATAATATTATAATGTTATAAAGTTATAATGTTATAAAGTTATAATGTTATAATGTTATAATTTTATAATGTTATAAAGTTATAATGTTATAATGTTATAATTTTATAATGTTATAATATTATAATGTTATAAAGTTATAATGTTATAAAGTTATAATGTTATAAAGTTATAATGTTATAATGTTATAATTTTATAATGTTATAGTGTTATAAT
>JAHDVE020008483.1:0-11483 GCA_022606495.2 Halesus radiatus | reverse complement strand
GTTGCTCACCACTTCTTTGGTCTAGTTTTTCTTCTGAATCTAAATGTCGTTGTTCTGTTTGTCCTCACAATCTTGCTCACTGGTCTCCACAATGACTACTGGCAACGTTGCCTTCACAAAAGCTTGGCTCTAGAGTAAGCTGGGCACTAGCAAAGGTCCTTCAAGGTTATCCCGTCTCCTTCCTCCTGTCAAAAACTCAGGTCTGTTATTCTTCTCCACGATCTTATCAACAAGAGGCGAGTGACAGTCGAAATGCTCTTCCAATTTTATGCGAGCGGAATTATAAAACTGGTAGGCCACAGACTGCAGCGATTTTTGACGGATCCTAAAGCGGATCTTGTTTTCGTTCTTTTTCGTATATTCATAAAAATAGGTTAATCGTAATATTCCCGTCCCCTTAATAAACTGTTTTTAATAGGTACGCCTAATCGACTTCCATTTTTTATTCTTGACGGACTTGATGAGCACGTTGGCGTCGACTTTCTTGCCATCTTTCACCAGGTTCAGCAGCTCCTGGGTGAGTCTGTCACCCTGCTCCGAAAGGTTCGCGAAGACATGATATAACACTGTGGCCTTTAATCTCCACACTTCGTCGCACTCGTACTCGTCGTTAGAAAGGGCTGCGAACTCTTCTCCTTTTTGTACTGCTTCGCACAATTGATGAAATGTGTCATGGAACGCATACAGACTGCTGTTATATGTAGCCATTCCATGGATCATCCACTCGTCCTGCACACGCGAATACAAATACGCCTTGATCAATCTCTCCGATAGGGTGCACATTGGATCGTAAAATACAATGCCTTCCGCTTGCTCGATATTTGGTGAGTCAAACTTCATATACTGTACGATAGTGATATCACGAAGCTCAACAATGTGGGAAGTTTTCGAAAATATTTATTTGAGATCTGGAATTGGCTCCAAAAACTCCTTCTTTCCCCTTAAATATTTCGGCGTGAGAAGGGTGATTTTGGCTGTCCCCGCCATTTGCTTCTCAAAATCGAACTCGCCTTTAAGGAATGCGATGTGTTTGGCTTGGGTGCCAGCCTCGACTAAGTAGTGGTAGCAGGTGAATATACCTTCTTATTCATTAATGTTGTTCTCATTAAACTCAAATATATTCATTTACTCGACTTCGAGCACCTCGACTAATCGACCACTGCATAATAGAAACTCTTCGGGACAGCCATAAGTAACCATTAAGACATGTTTATCGACCTCATTAAAATGGTACCCACGAAATGGCAGGAAACTGGGATTATGGCAAAAGTTCGAATTAAGCTTCAAGGTACCAACTACTGTTCCTGATTTCGCAAGCTATTATGCCGCGAAGGCATTCTTGGATTTTAGTTTGAAAAGCAAAACGTGTCTTCGTGGATCTTTATAGATCTCCAAGTACGTTTCAAGGGAAAAGGGAACATCTCCATAATTATTATTGTCATAACTAGCTTACTCACTGTAGTCAAGATGTTCGGATACCCATGACATCGTGTAAGGGTTCTCCATCCAGAACTAATAGCGAAGATTCATTGTTGGTGATTCAAGATTTGAAAGATTAGTATTATTATTATTAGTATTAGTATTGTTTGGCTGAAAGGAAGACATGTTTTGTGTGAGCATCGGGTGGGGCTATTCGGGTATCATACTCGACTTGTGCTATTCGAGCTGGGGAGGATTGGGTTGCCGATTCTCTTTGGCGGCCAGTTTGAAGGTAATTTAGGTAATGAACTGCTTCTTGCGGTCATAGAGTACGAAATGTTTTTGGGTTAATATTTGAAGTAAATACATGTTGCTTGTATTTTGTTAAATCTCTAATATATATGATATATGTATTGAAGATACCCTTATTTTTTTATATATTTTTTAAAATCACAAAAAATATTAATTTGTTTAATACATTATCCAATCATTAATTTTAGTTTATTACTTAATTTAATTCTCTTAAAAAGTATGTATGTATACATTATATTACATTAAAACTTCATTCTATGAAATTTAATAATAATGGATTTGTTTATAAAAAAATGGAATATTATATTTTTTTTAAATGTCAGATTCGTATTTTAAAAGGAAGACCGGCTGGTACCATTTCCTCGCTAAGAAGATTATGATCTGAGATATTCAATTATAAATAAATTGTATAATAATAATTTATTAATATTCAAAATTATAAGGGCTGTACCTAACCAGATAATGCTCAATTTGGGTAGCCTAGTCCGAGGCTGACCAGCTTATGGAATCAACTATGTTAGGTTTGATATATCAAACAATTTATTTGTTTCTATAATTAACAATTGAAGCTTATTATGAAAATAAAGGAAGAGGGTTATTACTGATGTAGAGATATTAAAGTTCTGGAAAGTCAAGAGTCTTGAGTACCGAAAGGTCAGAAATCAAATTTTTACCTCATTTTAAATAAAATCCATTATTGGGGTAATTAAATATTTTTTTTTTACTGATCCAGAATTATTTAAGTTTTGTGAGTTTAATATTTTCTGGGATGGATGAGATTTTATTTTAATCTACAAATTATTATTATTATTATTATAATTGAAAAAGCATATATATTTTTATATACTGATATGAATTTACCAAAATCGAGCTTTTCAAGCACAGGCAAGTTCATATGCTTGATAAACTAGATAGATGTGATTCCCAAATTCCAAAGTCTGATATGTTGGAAGTGATTGTAGTCCAGTCCTACAAACACTCGCCATTTGTCGATATTGCTCACCTTCATAAAATCGTATAGTTAAAAGCTACCATTCGATGGATTTATCTCCTTTAGTTGGTTGACAATCTCGGCGTCTTACTATTTAATATATGTACTCTCCAGAAATATCTTGTCGGAAATAGTCAAGGATTGCGCTTTTTCGATTGGCAAACTGACTGGCGGAGTGACTGTCGAAGTGGCTGTCGAAGTGAGAGTCGAAGTGACTGTCATGTCCTTTTTGATTATTCGCGGAGGTGCTTTCGGCGCTATTGGCTCTTGACTCCCCAGCATGTTCTGCCACTTCTCAGTCGTCTTTTTGAAAATGGCTGAAAAATTATCAATCTCTTTCAAAGATGCCTCGAGAACTTGATAAGTTTTCAAATTGGATTCCTCGTTGAATTTTCCCCTCTCCAAAAATTTGATCAATTCTGCAAAAGAATCGCATGTGACGCCTTTTGTTCCCGATAATAGGCAGTTAGTCGCCTGGTTTACTTTAACCATGTCCTGCTTCTCTACGTATTCACTAAATCGTTCTTTGAACATTTGGAGTGATTTTTAGATGGCATCGATGCAGTCGAGGATTCCTTGAGCTTGAGGAGAGTGAAATCGGCAGTTGCTAATGTTGGGGTGGGCTGCCAACTTGTCCAATATTAGATCGAGGAAGACTGAGTTGGTCATGCAGGAGGAATGGAGACTTCTGCATTGGCATTTTTTGCTGATGCACATCAAGGGTTAATTCGGACATTATGTTTTGGTACAGATTGCCACAGCAGAATTACCTTCGCGGCATAAATGGTTGGGAAAATGCCCTATCATTTTTTGTTAAATTTATATTTTTTATATTATTATTGTTATTATTTTGTTTATTGCTGGATTGATATTGCCAATATGTATTTTTATCTCTATTATGCTTTGAGCATGTATTCAATCCAATTGTGTAGATAGATATGAAATAATAACAAAATAAATATCTCAAATGATAATTGAAAGTAAAATGGCTCCAATGATTATTTTTTGAAAAATAGTTAAATAATATTCAGTACATCCACAACTTAGTAATCTTATATCATTCGATTTCACTCAGTTTCAAACTCTTTGGTTTTATTTGTCGCAGAGAATCGAAGATTGATTTCTTATAGGCTAACTCTTCCGTCGTTCGGCCTCTTTTCAAGGTTTCTGTCGATGCGAACAGAGCCAAGAGTCCCAAAATATATAAACTTAGATACTTGCGATACCACTGAGGAGCAAAGCTATTTCTGCTGACATAGGCCAGGTGGGCGATATACACCGTAGCAAAATAGATGGCATTTGCATCATGGGTGTGAGAAATTCCTTAGTATAAAAACCAAGCACTCGTGATTAATGGCCCAAAAGCCAGCAGATTCTTTCCCCAAATCAAATAAGAAGAGTTGAAGGAAGGTTCAGTCAAACAGTGATCGATGACATTCTGGCCTAGTAATAGCCCACTCAATCCGCAAACATTGAGATGGAAAACTGAGTTAAGAGCATAATGAGCATAAGGCATATATGAGACTTTGTTCAGCATTTCAAGACCCACTATGCCACCACTAAGCAGCAATATCGACCCTCCCATAAACGCGAAATATGTTTTGAAACTAACTGGAACTTCAATGTTGCTAAAGGTCTATAGTAGATAATAGATATAGTTAAAAAGTTGAGACAATCAAATTGGATCAAGTTTTTGTTTTTTACTTAGATTATTTCTGCTTTTCTTTGGCTCATCATATCTTTTAGATCGTTCTCTGATGTGATTGTTTATATTGGAATCTGGATTTTCGAAACTTCATTCACTAGTTTCTTAGCTTTCTCAAAGTCTTGTTTTGAAAATCGATATAATATCGGTAAGATTCTCAGCATTTAATATATATTTTTATTTATTATATAAGCTTATTATTATAAAACCATATTTTATAAGCAATTACAAAATTGGAAAAACATAAAATATAATATATGAATAAATCAGGATGAAGGGAGGATATTCTCAAGTACTTTTTGGAACAAAATCAGTCTTTAAGGAACCCTCTGATGGTTTAATTCACATTACTTAACAGTGAATCTGTTTTTTGTTTGATGATGTTATATTTTAATCTCAATTTTTCCAGAGTATTTTTGTTTATATTCAACTGAGCTTTGACTTGATTTTTTTACCTCTAATTAAAAAAAGTAGATTTTGGAAAAAAAAAAAATACGATTGAGAATGATGCAATTTTTAAATAATACTTGCTCAGATTTGATAGACTGTTTTAGTTCCTCGAGGACAACTTCATACATATAGACCAGCTCCTTTTCCTCTTTAATCGAGTGGACGACGTTGTTGTTCATTTTACGGATTTATTTGATTTACTTTTACATCTTTCCAACTTCGGATTCGACGGAGTTCACAGTTTTATGGGTATTGTTTATGTTTTACTAAAGAGATTAGTTGTTATTATTAATGAGTGAGGTCTGTCTGCCCATCATTTGATACTTAGTATTTTTTTATTCGGTATATTGCTTCTATTTTTCGATCAATTGCCTTAACTAAAAAAAAAGTAATAAAAATATTATGTTTTGAGATGAGATATAAGACTGTCTAAGTAATATGTTTACGTCTTCGACTTTGTTTTCCAAAAAATGTTTATCCTCTTCGACCGATTTAATTTTATGATAGACAGCCGTGATTGAATATTATTAGATGAGACATTATTTGTTGGAGTGGTAGTTCGTTGGTTTTCTGGTGCTCCTAAGTTGTGAAGTTTCGCGAGTCCTGCTTCCGTCGATGCTGACGTCTGTCGGCCTTGGGGATTTAGAAGAGGCACTATGTTTGCTCGAATAGTACTCATTCAGGTCGGTTTTGAGTCTGTTTGTAGGTAATTACTTTGATTTTTTAGATACATCGAATTCAATTGTATTGTTAATTCTTTGGTTTCGTTTGAGATCATGGGTTGTTGTTGTTGATAGTCTGGTTGGGTAACGATTCAAAGTAGAGGAGATTGTTGTATTTTCTAAAAACACATAATTAATTTTACAAAAAGATTCAAAATAAATACATTAAGAAACCAAAACTAACTGTTACTTTTTGATACTGTTCGGTTCGTTGATTTATCCCGTTCTTGCGAATTCAGTCGGTAACGTAGCTTCTCATGTTTGGTGAGGATGTTCATAGCTTATTTTTTTAGATGCTCTATGGAAGTTTTAATAATTTATTGTGAGTTAATAAGGGGAGATGATATATATTATATATTAAGGATGTTACTTGGAAGTTGATTCTGAACTCCCTGATCGTGAAGTAGATGTTCGAGTTGTCGAAGTAATTGTTCCTCTATAACGGCATGCATCTAATAAAGTGAGAAAGAGCCGCATGATAATGTTGTTGGCTATTTTACTATATTTTTTACTGGTAGGACTCGTTTGAATAAATGACATCTTCTCCTTAGGTATATTAAGAAAATTGTAATTTAACTGGCTTTAAAATATTTTTTTAAAATTATAATAAAATATAATATTTATCCTATATCTTAACAGATATATATTTTAGAGTAAGCATTGTTTTTTTTAATTATGAATATTGCGAGTATATTTTTTAATTATGTGCAATTTGCATCTTCTCCATTACGAAAATATATATATATAGAGAAGATATTAATTACTCTTTAAAATCTAAACCTCGAATATAGTTATGATAAAAAATATATTTTTTAAAAAAACACTCATCCTAAACACCTAAATATTTTTTGGTAAATCAGAATCATGGTTTGGATAATATAGAGTCAAGCAGATTTTTAGCCTTCATCGTCAGTTTATCGTTATCCTATTTGTGCATTTCGAGATGCACTTCCAAATCTTCATAATACCTGAATCTCTGCTGGCATTTATCGGGGTTATACACACACAGAAATGGTTTATGCACTTGCTAAATACCCGCCACATGCTATTCGCGCCGAGGCATCTCTTTCGATAGGTACTCCGACATCAGGACTGCTTTTCGCAGCTATGTCGGAAACCTGTTTTTTAGTTTTTCATTGGCCTGATCCACTTCAGTCAGGTCCATACGAAGGTTTACTTTTTTGTGCTACATTATTACATTTGACAGTGCAAAGCTATTGACTTTGAACCTCTATCGAGGTCTTTATCTCTTGGGTTATACTATTCGCTACTCCTAATGTTCTTGTTTATTCATCTAAAGTGTTGGATTATGTAGCCGAGTTGGGGACTGCCTTTTGGTCTGTTTCCTGTCAGATGAACTTCGCGAACGAGAGCTAGAAATTGATTGAGATGGGGACGAGGATGATCTTCTAGATTTATGCTTTCTATCGTGTCTACTCTTGCGGCTACTCTTATCTTTATGGTGTCTATGTTTTTTCGACCGCGATCTGTGTTTACGTTTTTATTTTTTGAGTTAACCATCCTATTTGGAAGGTGATCTGCTCTTCATACTTTATTGATATATCTTTAATAGATAAAGATATAGCTGGACAATTTGTATTTTACTTTTGTGTGTGTGTGTTTTAAGGTATCAAAATATTATTATAAATATGATATTCATAAAAAAATATATATTATATATTTAATCTTCTAAAACAATTGAAAAAAAACTATTAATTAAAGAGATCTATTTATTATTTATATATATTAATCAAACTATCAAGGATTATTTCTCTTCCGGGCATTCATACTTGTTTACCTCTCTGGTTTCACATCCAGTCTCTGCAGATATATTTTTTAGAGATTCCGCAGTCGTTTTGAATTATTCACTTCGTTGGTTGCCTTTGCTGCATCATACGCAAGCATGTTCACTGGACTAATGTTATTATTATTAGTTGGAATCCTGCCTGCTCCCTTCTCGTAAATTGCCTCATATCCGAGATTCGACTCGGCCCTCAGGAAGCTTTGTCCGTATTTAGTGCCTTGGGGAGAGACTACGCTGACATTGCTGGCATTCAGGTTTTTCGTCGTGAACGATGAACTCTCCGGTTGTCTGCGATGCTGCCTCTCAGGCGACAGTTCCTGAGGCCTATGCTTTTTATCATCAAATACATAGAGGTTGTGGGGTTTTGCGAAAGATGGCAAACCAGAAGAGTCATTATCTTCTTCAGGAAAACTCACAGATTCGAATATATCTCTTCCTCGAATTTTGTTCTTTTAAGGGTTTGTGCTCTTGGTGAATTGCGGCGGATTGAAGGGGTAGACAACCGGTTCGTAAGCAAAGTCATCGAATCTCTGGTTCTGGACATTGAACTCTGATGGAGAAATTTCGTTAAACTATGCATTTGCATCTTCGGCGCTTCTTAAACTCTCGTTGTCGTTGAAGACACGGTCAATATACTTGGAATCGATCTTGGTAGCTTGGCTATCTCTGTTATTATCCTTCATGTTGCGACCTTTGTTAGCGTATCCTAAATCATCCGACTTGTCAGTCGCCAATATGCTGGGCTTTTCAGGTGGAATTTCGACCGACTATTACTGCCTCATGAAATCAGTGGGTCCGAAGATGTTTCTGTTATTACTTTTGTGTGAAATTTGCTGGCTGTGAAAAGATTGATTGTCGGAAAGTGACGTTTTAAACCTTTATTGGTCTGTTCCGGCTCTATTCATCTCAAACCTATTCTGCAGACCTTAATGGAGTGGCTGCTCAATTACGTTGACGCTGTCCCCTTCTTCAGACTCGCTCCCTTCCTCAGAACCAAACTTCCTGGGACTCAATTATTTCATCTGGCTTGTTTTGCGCATATCCAGTTTGTTATTTTTTGCCTATCCTTTCGTGTTCTTTATCTGTGAGTTGCTTTTTGATTGTTTGCCTTTGGCTTTGTTTAAGCGAGGAGATAGTCTGATTGGCTTGGATGGACTGTGTTATTTAAGGTTCTTGTTAACAATTCCCTTCGGAATGCTCTCCTCTTTTTCTTCTGAATATTCTTTGGAGATGGTCTGCTTCCATTTTTCCTTTGATTTACTTTTTGATTGTGCCGTCTTATTGTTCATGCCTTATATCTAAAGCATATTTTCAGCGATATCTTAAGTTTTTGTAAACTTTGGCTACGCGTTATTTCCTAAATCCTCATTTTGCGAAATCGTTATGAGATCTTTGCCTCCCAATTTTTCGGCTTTGGGTTTTTTCCCAACGTTACCTTTGCCTGGAGACTTTCTTCTTGGCGAAGGTGATTGTTTTCTATTGGCTTCTGCTTATTTTGGATCAACTTGGACATTTGCACTGTTTTTCTATTCACTCTATGTATTGCTCAATTAAATTTAATCTTCATCAGATTTCTTCTCTTTTTTGGGAGAACTCTTATTATTCTGTTTAGTTCCTTTAGCGTCGATTTCAAGACATTCAATTTCGTCTTCTGATTTATGGTCGGCCTTGTTCTCGCTTTCCACAGCATCTGGACCTGAGACTTCTTCTTGATCTTTGCTGTGATTGTTAACTGTCCCATTTTTCCCGACAGCCAAAGGGACTACTTTGCTTTTCCCACCTGTTGCTTTAGTTACTTTTGGATTTTTTTTATTATTGTCTTTTTTCTGATTCTTAGCTTCCTTTTCCTTACTTGAAGGGTCTTCGGTCTTGCTCAGCTGGTTGATATACTCTTTTTCTTTGTTTTTTTGCTTACTGATGGCCTAGGCAGTCTTGATTTTAGATGGGCTTTGCTGTGTGATGGGGTTGATAGCCTGGTCCCCTTTTAAGTTAAACTAATCGATCTCGAACTCCTCTTCGGCCTATTTTTCCTCTCCACTTTGTTGTTCTTTCATTTTATTAATTATGGTCTCCTACTTTCCACTTTATTCGACAATATTATTTTCGTTGGAGACTGCTGCAGGTCGCCTTTTGTTAGTGGGTTTATCATAGAGACTTTACTCTGGGACGGTATCTGTGGCTGCTTTGACGTGAATTAAGTTTGTGTTCTGTTTGCTCTGAATATCACTATCGTTCCCTTCCGAGACATACTACGAACTTGCGTCATGGATATTGATATAGTTTGCAGGTTCAGCTCCGTCTATCACATACTTAGATTATTTGATCGATCTGTTGCCGATTTTGATGCGGCTGTTGCTCGTGATTCTTGAGTGGATAGGCTTGCTTCCTGCTGCTGCGACTTCTTCTTCGATACTGTATCTATCATTGTTCTCGCTATTCTGAATATTAAGGTTGTCTATCGTCTCGTTATATACTTACTGACCGCTGTAAACCTTGCTGTAGTTTTAGTCAAAATAGTCATCAGACTTTTTTAAGCTCCAGATCCCAAATAGAAGATTGATGGTGGTGATGATTATTGCGTCAATACACTGGATGTATAGCGAGGACATAAGAGTTGTTGATGAGTCCAAACAAATCATGGTGCTGCCCAAGATTATGAGAACCGAGGGGAGGATACTAATGCCCATAATGACGTTAATAGGAGTGAAGACCACTGCATGGGAAAGAGGGGCTTTAAAATAACTGCTACCGAATGCTTTGGAAAAAGGAAGGTTGCAGAACTTGTGAGAGAATATGAGGCACCCCACCGTAGTCAGTACGTGGACGCATTTATGGTTATTCCTTTTGAGCCATTTTTCATACAACGGATCTTTTTTGATATATCGCAGATAAGCGATAAAAGCCAAAATATTGAGAAGGATGTGGATTCCAATGCCCATCACAACACAAAGGAGTCCAGTGTTGAGTAAATTGGAGGTGGTAAATAGTAGTCTTCGGGAAGTGAAGGGATTTAGACTGAGCGAGGTGCTGGCAATAATGGGAAGCGCAATCCAACTAGCTGTTTCAAGGAGACCGTTAATAGATACCGACATACCACAAATACTGGATTAAGCTGAAGCGAATTTAGAGATGAATGAAAAGCCTACACCCAGAAAATCAGCAATCACAAATGGAAAGGGGACAATTTTGGAGGAGGTCATCGAGCTACTCAGGGTTTGAGACGTGCTGGTGGAATCATTAGTGGTAGTGTTTGTGGTGTTGGTCGTGTTGGTAGTGTTGGTGCCATCATCAACCACACAGATGCTACCCGAAACTTTGGTACCGGTCGGGCAAACACCCAAACACTTTCCTTGGTAGGTGTAATAACCTGTTGAACATGCAGAGACACAAGCAGTGCCTTATAAATATTTGCCACTTTCGCAAGCGCTGCAGGTGGTGGCAGAACTATTACAGCTGCTGCATGGGCTTTGACAGGAAATACAAGAACTGCCATTAGCGAAGAGTCCTGAATCTGAGCAGTTAGAAACGCACTTAATTGGGTTCTGGTTGATAGTGTAGAAAGCAGGGAGGCAGGTCAGACAGTTACTTGTAGAAATATTGCAGGTTAGGCAAGGAGAAATACAAGCATTGCAAATGCCCGACTGGGCAATGTAAGAAGCAGGGCAGGAAGATACACAGGCGTAGTTGTATAAGTTGGTGGAAGAGGAAGTCAGACAAGAGGTGCAATTGGTGGGACTTACAGAACATGTAGAGCAGTTCGGGGTGCAACTCTGACAAACATATCCATTACTCGTGGACACGGCGATTCCCGAGGTACAGGTCGTTTTGCAAACATTTCCTTCGAGGGTAGTGGTTGAGTTGCAGGAAGTACAGTTAGTAGAAAGTAACGTACAGGTGGCACAGGGAGCAGTGCAAGCCGAACATTTGGTCGAGTCGTTGTAAGTCGAAGCAGGACATGTGGTAATGCACTTGTTGTTATACAGAAGATAGGTGTCGTTACAGGTCGAACACACGCTGGAGGAGCTGCAGGTGGCGCATCCTGTGGGGCATGCAGTACAGTTCCCACTATCTTGGTAGGTA